>NADL03000195.1:0-109851 GCA_002205965.3 Kappaphycus alvarezii
GTTTCAGAACTTCGTGGGAGTCGAACACTCTATCACAAACAGTACACCTAGGGGTCTCCTTTTGTTGCTACTCTAGTATATGACCCTTAGAATGAACGTGATCGTAGAATGTCTTAGCACTATTGCAGCTAATCTGGCAGGTCTTGCAGTACCTCTTGTGCCTCGGCGGAACTCGCTTCTTCGCCTTCAGCTCCCTTTTCGCGACTCGATCGGCAAGCGCTTTGGCTTTCTTGGCCGAGAGTCGTTGAATTTTTCTAATTGGCTCTGTGGAGGTACTGACCTGCGGGGGATCCTATATCCTTCCTGGGCGACAGGAGGGCGAGCGTCGGCGGCGGTGGTGTTGTCGGTTCAATAACCTCGATCCTCTCCACACTTGACCTCCTCCCTGACGGTAAACCTCTGACCGATGGAGCCCTGGGCACTCGCGGCACCAGGGCTAATTCCGAGTCTAGCACAACCCCGCAGAAGCAGGCACAGATAGTGGAAGTGATCGTCAGTAACAGCTTTATGGAATTACAAGTCTTTAGACCAACCAAAAGGTGCAAAGAGAATCACTTCGATGTGCAAAGAAATGGAATTATTCAAATAACTTACCAGAAACGTGAGACATATTCAACAGGCTGAGACAAACAAAACGAAACAGGGCAACGACACAGGGCGACTTACGGGAATCAAAGACAGAGATAGCGTTGAACTGGGCCCATAACCTGATGATGAGTTGCGATAGGGAAGGCTGGTGGGAGAGAGGATGAAGCTGCGGGCTTGCTACCCAGAATTTACTCGGACTCTAAAATCCTGGCCTTAAGTACAACCTGCAACTACTCTCTAACTAACTCACTGCGTCCACTAACAAAAACATAGAAACTGAACCATTTGGACGATTGAAACTTTGGCCCGTATAACAGTCATTAGGGGCAAATTTGGAACTGCTTCCAAAGTTGTCAAATTTGTGTAAACAGTTGGCCCAATACACACATCAATACAGTACCTTATTTTGCAACTTACCGAAACGAATTCTTTGCCAAAATAACGGACTCAATCCGTCATACGTATAGAATCACATAACTGATTTTGGATGCAGTCGGCAATCTTCATCATAATCGAACCTCATACATATGTGAATCACATAACTGATTTTGGATGCAGTCGGAAACCATAATCATAATAGAAACCTCATACGTATGATGGAATCACATAACTGATTTTGGATGCAGCCAAACCGTAATCATAACAGAAACTCATACGTATGAATCACATAACTGATTTTGGATGCAGCCGGACTAACCATAATCATAACTAGAAACCTCATACGTATTATAGAATCACAAAACTGATTTTGGATGCAGCCGCGGATACAGCAGGCATTCTACTGTACCTGGAGAGACCGGAGCGGTGTAGCCATGATAGTATTTTCATAACCAACTCCCACTGTACGAACTCAAGTGCAGTAGAAGTACAGTACGAGGTACAGTAAGAAGCACAGTACGAGGTACAGTACGAAACTTGACACCAGTACAGTATGTGTACACCACTGCACCAAAGGTTTCTACTCTTTGCTGTACCACGTGTACATCACATACACAACTGCCACCACGTACACGTGTACATACCTTACCTCGACATACCTCTTATACAGTTACTCCTCACCCACTTACAGTGCCCTACCCTATGTAAAATGACCCCATAAACACCATTCTGCCCTCTAAAATAGCTCAAAGTCAACCCTTACACCTCTACAGCCATTACACGTGTACATCACCAGCCAATAGAATTGCAGCATTTGACCTATCAGCCAATAGGATTAAAGCACAATTCTTAGCCTAGGCATTATGGGCCAAGTTCCACTTGTCAACAATTATGCAAAATTTGCATTTATCGTCGACCCCTCGAAAATGGCTTTTCGTCCCCGGCAACTTTGTTTTTCGGGTAAATTTGGCATATATTATCCTTCAGAACCACATGTGTCCACGTGTACAGATATACAGCTTCCCAACTCCGTGCGAGACGTCTAGTCAAGGCGATGGGCGTGTGATCGTCTCACAAAATCACCAAAAGTAATGCCATAATTTGATTCCCACTGTACAAACTCAAGTACAGTAAGAAGTACAGTACTTGGTATATTACGATGTACAGTTCGAAGTACAGTTCCTCATTTGGCACTAGACAGTACGTCTACACCACTGCACAAAAGGTTTCTACTCAGCTGTACCACGTGTACATCACATACACAACTGCCACCACGTACACGTGTACATAGCTTCCCTCAGCATATCTCTCATACAGTATACTCCTCATTCCACTTATAGACCCTACCCCACATAAATCACCCCATAAACAACATTTTTGCCTCTAAGTCGCTGACTCTCAAAATCATACTTCGTCCCTGGGAACTTTGGATTTCTTCCGAAATGCCTTAGGGCCACCCTTTATTCAAACGTGTGCATGTACGTGTCTCTTATGAGGTTTGGCACCGATGTGGTCATGTGATCGTCTTGCCAAATCAAACAACACTTCTCTCTTACCAGCAATCACATCAATCCAAAATAAACGATATAGTCAATAACATCCTTCTCTTCCAAAAATCGACAAACAATTACACACACAATAATTTTTCGCCCACATGTCTGCGAAGGAGGTCCTCTTTCAGGCTGGGAGGAGTAGTGCCAAATGTCTCCCTGACAGTACACGGACTGCGACTGTTTTTTTATGGCCTCGCTTCCAATGCCGCTGGCAGACGAGCTTGCCAAGTAATGAACCCTTCACAATTAATTGTGCTCCAGAAGTGTTGCTGAGAGCAACTGCCCGCTTGTTGTTGCTTTGCTCTCTGACCCACGCACCATACAGCGCAAATTGAGGCCTCATTGAGTCCGAAAAACGGTCTAGACCATAATTTCACCAATTCAAAATGAATATCTGACGTCATTAATTACAGCTTTCACCATTCTCGGAAAATCCGCTACACGAAACTTGACAATATCACCTGGCCAGGCTCTGATGCGTTTTCCCGTTGCGACCAAACAAGAAGGTTGTTGCGTCAATTACGCTACCTCTGTCCGCAACAACACTTGCAATTATTGATACTCTCAAGATCGGTGTAATTCGTGCGTTGTCCGTACATAGCATCTTGATACATAGGCATTGATAGATCCAACTTTAGCAATTCACTCGGAGGTAAGATTCGAACTTCCGCAGTCCTGCGACTGAGTAGTCAAGAATGTCCACCGTTTGCATAGTTGATTACAATTTCATCACCGGAACTGAAATTGAACATCAGTTGTCGGCAATATTCGGTTGAAATCCAAATCAATTGTTGAATGTAACTTTTCGGTTGACGCGTTATTCATGAGATGCCTAATGATATTTGTCCTTACTTTTGAATAAGATGGAAGACCTTCCACTGATCTCGAGGCCGACTGCAAGGAGGATCTCGAAACTCTCCGCAACAATTCGTACTGAGCAACACTGTACCTCAAACTTCCGCAAACAATTACGGCACCTAATAAATTCTCCCAACTCATCATTGTACTTTCTTTCTTCTGCAGAACCCCAACAACATCTGATCAGTCCAAGGATCATCCGTGTCCAATCACACCGGACTACACGAATCGGTACATGAACCGGGTGGCACCCGTTCTCGGTCCTCAACAGGCTCGAGCTCAGTAGACGGAGCACCCGCAATTTTTCGAGTATCTCCAACATGTCCATGTGTTGTACTTGCGGAAAATCGACAACACTCTCTAAATTATTTTCATTCGTATCATTTATGTTCTCTCGTCCCGCATTAAAGCCATGATCCGCAGTCAAAAATCCTAGTTGGACGGGCCCACCATTTCGGCATACGATCAAAATCCCTGTTTGCCTTCCCTGCCAATGACCCGTCCTCGTCGTCACTCAGAACAACGCACCGGATTCTGTTGTTCCAGGGCGGAATCCAACCACCTTGTACCATACCCCCTTCTGCGTTTCTTCGTAATCGGAAAATTAAGAGATGACATGACAGAAACGAACTGTGGAGTCTAACAGTTGAGGTCGATGAAGAAAACCGTTTGAGTCTACACTTGGTACCTCCATTCACGGATGATGACTGTACAGGTGCACCCTTCTAAAACCCCAAGCAGGAAGGTTGAATCGCGCGCCGAAAAAATAATATTTATTTATGTAGTACTTGGCGCGCCGAAACGTTCAGTACCTGCTCCAGATCTCGGAGAACTTCATGTTGGCCGTAGACAGGTCGATCGGTTTACAACATTACTACAGTAATAATTAATTAAAATTTGAATACAATTGTATTCAGAAAATTAACTTTTCTGTATGTGATGTCGTACATGTTAACACATACTATACAGTGCAGTACAGTATACTTTTACCTTCCCTAATAGGACCCCGTTTCGAAAAAACGTGGACTACGGCCAGAACTGGCTGGAGATCTGAGAATTACAAATGGATGTAGATATAACTGTACCCTTGGTACATAGTTGCCCTCAACAGCTACAGAAATCGTTACACAGTTATTTTGCTGTAGATGGCCATCTGATACAGCAAATTAACTGTCTCAAGTCGGACTCGGTCTTCAATCGCCGTCATACCCTCCCCTACATCAGCTAGCTGAAATTAGCTGAATTCTGTTCATCCCCAATACTGCGAAAGCTTTCCCCTTATCAGTCTTTCTGTCCGCTTTCTGTGTTTAATTGAATGATTCAGGGAAAAAGGAACATGGAGACACCAGAGAGAATGAAGCTGCCGCCGCAGCGCAGAGTGCTGACCAGGATATGACTGCTGGAGAGAATCATGATCAGAACGGAGAGAACGTAGCGGATGTCACAGGGCGGAGCGCAGCCGAGGATACTGCAGGAGTTGGAGAGATTCCAGGTCCAACTTTACAAGTTAATGAAGCGGCAGTAGTCGTATGATTATTATACTTGTTCCATTGCGAACGAGAAACGACCCTTTGAGATCCAACAGCTGCAATCTATTATTCGTTATGGTAGAAACTGTACATTCAATGATTCTGAAAGTGTTTTTTTAACGGTTTCACTATCGGACCCATGCCATGACGGTTTCATCCATCCTTCAACTGATCCTTTTCGATGTCGTTCTATATGGTTGCTTGACAAAAAAATTGAAATGTTCGAAGAGAGCAGCGTCAATGAAAGAGAATAGGCGAAACTTCCTTAAATCCTCCGCTAGATGATCAAGAAGATGGAAACTTTAGGGTAAACAAGCCAACGGGCAGTGAGGCTCGAAAAGTTTTATCACGATTTTCTAGAACTCGAAGATTTACTGTTCGACCAACAGGATGTCAGCATCTGTACAACCTGGTATGAGGAACTGCACCAACACCTTATCGACGAGATCGGAATACCTAGTGTTGAGTTCGGTGAGAGTTCCACCATCATACCCAGTACATCAATAAATGAAACCAGTGACAAAGTGGGATACCATATCAAGCGATTCGTAATACTTTCCTTCGAGCATGCCCTTCAAAACTTCCCTCATTAAAGTAATATTTAACTGGGAAGGAGCTTCATTTTTGGAGAAGTCGATGTGCAGCCCAGGTGCTAGGAAATGATATCCTATAGCTGCGAGAATGGAATTGCGAACTCGAAGTAGAGTAGTGCTGATGAAATATCCTGTTTTCTTGTTGATCAATTTCCCTTCTGATTGGTGAGTAGAATGTTGCAGGATAAATATGCCATCGCCGTTTTGAGAATCTCAGATATGCCTATGGAGAATGTGCAAAGTTTCCAATGTAAACAGGAATATGTTCCTGATACTACTAATCTTGGAGCAGTGAATAATACTCCAAAAAGAATGGCCAGGTGCAAGAGAGAAGTCTTTCAATATGATTAATGCGTTGTCCAAAAATGATTTGCGAAGATTACGGTCGCCTTGACGAGTCAGATGAGAAGCTCTAGTAACTCCCTCGGGAATATGTGATCTTGCTATTATAGTCTCTTGTATGTGTCGGGAATTTTGGGCGAAATGAGTGTTACGCTGGTCTGGGGAACAAGGTCTGTTTACCGCAGATCCGTGGCGAATACCGAAATCCTTTCCTTTTGGTATATCACAGCGATAGAACACAATGTGATGGAGACAGTTCCACACCTCCCCTCCGGATGTACAACTTTAAATCCATTGATGATACTCAATCAGTGGATGTAGTACTCCCGCGCAGCAATAAAAGTTTGTTGGCTATCCGCCGGGGCCCAAGGCCTACAAGTTTGGAACGATAATTTACATCACATTGTTATTTTTAGGATGTGCAGTTCGGTTAGTCTAAACCAGGAAGATGCTCTTTTCATGAACTTTTTTTTGATGACAATAACGTGGATTTTTATTCAGAGGAGGCGACCCATAGTGACGAAATTGAGTGTGGAATATCTAATGGTGACAATGGACATGGAAAAAATACAGACTTACCGGGGGAGATTGAGATCTTCTAAAGTCAATAATTGAGCCTGACTCAACTATTGAGACTTCGCAACCAGAAGAATGACTAGTGAGCAAGAAGCTGGACCTTTTGATATGGAACCTCGCCGCTCCACTCGTTCACGACGCCCACCTCGACCGTAGTGGACAGGTCTGGTTGGAACCAGCTTACTCCCACCTTCCTGTGGTGACATCAACATAACTAACTCCATTAAAGAGGCGATGGCGTATCACAACCAGAGTCTTGGCAGAAAGCAATTGATAAGGAGCTAGAGTCCCAACGCAAAAAACCAAACCTGGAAACAAGTGCCACAATCGGAAGAGTCCAATTATTCTCACTTCTCGCTGGGTTTTCACTCTGCAGGACATACTAGACGATAGCGACGAGTTAATTCAAAAGGGAAAAAGTCGCGCTGTTGTGAGGGGCTTCAAAAAAATTGAAGAGGTGACTACTTTGAGACGTCTAGGCCGGTGATCAAAATCTCAACACCGTGAGAACCTTCGCCAGGACCACTGGCAAGCAGTTGAACTAGTTTTGAGATAAGTCAAAGGGACGCTCTCACATGGTGTATTCTAGATGTAAATATCCCAGTGCAAACTCTAGAGGGCTTCAGCGGTGCAGACGGGGCGGTTGCTGACTCGAAAAAGTCCGCCAGTGGATATGTGTTCAAATTGCGTGGGGAGCTATTAGTCGGTCTTCTATAGGACAAACGGTGGTTGCAAAATCCACTCGCGAAGCGGAGAGTATGCACTGTATGAGGCTTGCAAAGAGCAGCTTGGCTCAGGTGCCTTCTTGCAGAAGCATTGGGAAAGTCGAAAGACAGCACCGTTATAATCGGGTGATAGTGCTGGTACAATAGCGTTTTTGGGTAATGAAGGAGTGAACAGGCGAAATAAGCACATTGACATGTCATATCACTTTAACCGAGATGCCGTGACTCGAAATAATATTCACTGTTTCACGTAACGTCTACTGTTATGCCAGCAGATATACTCACCAAGCCTCTTGGTCGCATGCTATTCATGAAATACATCAAAATCTCTAGGACTGGAGAGCTGCGCGGTGCTCAGGTCATGTTGTCGAGGGGTGTTGATGAGTTGGCGAGACGATCACATGATCCCCACGTCCGTGGCAAGCCTCATAAGAGGCATGCGGCGTCTTCCAAGTGTATATGTCAGCGGGCAGAGCTGTTGACTCTGCGTCTACCGTTTCGACTTGCACGACCGAAATGACGTGCGCGAGTGCTGGATTCGCGACCGACCGGATGCTTGGCATTGTACTCTTCGATTAGTATGGCGACGTAATCTCATTTCTGGGCGGCGTATTTGTGCACAGAGCGGCGGCGATGGTTTCCAATTTGCTACTTTGTCTATGGAATCAACAGCATGGGCGCCTTGTGTCATTATGGAATGGGCGGTGTCTTTCCCATGCGCTCGAGTAGCGAAAAAAGCGATGTGAATTCATCGATGTACTATGCCATTTCTGTCTTACGTACTTGACTAGTTACTCCTATTTTTGTTGGTACTTGTCTTGCGCAGTAATTGAGAGGTTACAGCTGAATGTACAGCGATGCGCGACACTGTTCTGTTGATGCTTAATGTAACGTCCAGTAATTTCAGCATCACCATGTGGAGTCGTCGTCGACGTCAACCATGGCAAATAGTGGGCGTCGCTCATTGCAAAGATGATGATACTGCATGCCTTTCTATTTTGGCACTGCGGTCCACGGCGTAACCTGTATCGCGTACGGCTGCTGACGATGGCAGTGGTTTGGATGGTGATTTTACAGTGTGCCAAACTACTTTTGACCCGATACTCGGCGCGTAGACGCATGCGCCACAGTCCGTTACCTTCGCCACGCTTGCCGTGGAATTCGCAGAATCTTGATACCGGCTTTGGTTTCGGAGTCGACGACGATGGCTGACATGTTTATGATTTTTGGCACAACACGACAAGTATAAATTTGAAGAGGGTGCAGTTCGTGCTCAACAACATTATGAAATGCAAGTAGTCAACAGGTGGAGTCAATACTTAGACACCCGGACAGCGTCAATCAATTGGGCAGAACACTGGTCTACGCCAATAGATAAGTAATAAAGTTTCTTTGGTTTCTTTTAGTTTATTCCAAAGGGCAGCAGGGCTACTGGTAGAGAATACTACTCTTGGTGCCCTAGGAATCCGAACCTGGTCTCCGGTAACTCTTCCGGGTGAGACACCACTTTCACTGTTTTACCTTTCCCTGAGTGTGAAAGAGAGGCCCATACAATTCGAACAGTGGCCAGCATACAATCGCACGGCAAGTTAACTGGAGTCGCAGACTGTGCAGAAACGCGAAATCGGTTAGATGAAAAACGAAATCTTGAAACGCAGAAATAGTCAATAAGTGGAAGCTGTGCCCACAAACTAATGGTATGATGCGAAGAGAAGATAAATGGTAAATTGAGAAGTTCTTTGAGCTGTCTACCAGGATTTGGCAGTGTGCTTCTATCTCCATTAAGTAGTGTGCGATCGGTTTCGCTGCAACACAAGCGCACTACACACAGCGGCGGAGTACGGACGTTCGAATTAACTATTTTCTACAAATGTTTGCAAATATTTTGCCCAACTTCAAATCTTGATCAAAGGTGCAATACTTGCGCATTACCGAATCATAACCCTAGTTGCAATTCTACCTTCAACCCAAATTTGAACATGATACGGGTGCGCGCAATAAGGCCTCCCAATGGCCTTTCACAAAAAACAGAATTGCATCATGCGCGCTACTGCCAAGCGGTCGCATTGTTTCTACTTTACCACCAATGTTTCAACAGAACGGTTCAAAATTTTACTAAAACAGACAGGTAGAATATGTATCTGGTGAGAGAATTTCCTGAGCGGATGAAGTTGCGGGTTTTGCTACCCAGAATTTACTCAGTACTATAAAAATTCTGACCTTAAGCACAACCTACGACTACTCGCTAACTCACTTAGTCCATTTAAAAAATCCCATTAACTGACCCATTTGGGCAGGCTGAAGCTGATTGGCCCGGTAACAACGTTCATCAGGTGCATTTTAGAACTGCTTGCAAAGTTGCAAAATTCATGTAAACACGCACAATACAGTATCCTATTTTCCGAACCATCGGAGCCGATTTTTTTTGCCAAAATAACGGACTCAGCCCGTCATAAAAATTATAGAATATGATAAAGTTTCACGGATGCAGCCGAAGCGTACAGCTAGACCTGTAGATGTGAGTACAGCCCTCATACGTATTATAAAATAAGTAGTCGCTTCCGTAAGTCAGCCAGATGATATAGCCGGACAAACCGTAATCATAACTAGACTCCTCATACTTATTTTTGAATCAAATATTTGTTTCGGGATGCAGATGAAGGATGCAGCCTGACAAATCGTAATCATATCCACGCACCTCTTACTTATTATACAATCACATTACTAATTTGGAATGCAGCCGGATAAAACCGTAATCATAATTAGAATCCTAATATACATTATAGATTCAAATACCTCTTTCTGGATGCAGTCGAAAATGGAATGGACTGATGTTGTTGATTTGGCAAGACGATCACATGACCCCACATCGGTGCCAAATCTCATAAGAGGCATGAGGCATGTTCCACGTGTACACATGCACACGTGTTGAATGAAGGGTGGCCCTAAGGCATTCCGGAAGAAATCCAAAGTTCCCAGGGACGAAAGTACGATTTTGAGAGATCAGCGATTTAGAGGGCAAAATGTTGTTCATGGGGTGATTTTTACGTGGGGTAGGGTAATATAAGTGGATGATGAGTATAGTGTATGAGAGATATGCTGAGGGAAGCTATGTACACCTGTACATGGTGGCAGTTGTGTTTGTGATGTACACGTGGTACAGCTAAGAGTAGAATCCTTTTGTGCAGTGTTGTACACGTACTGTACTAGTGCCAAATGAGGAACTGTACTTCGAACTGTACATCGTAATATACCAAGTACTGTACTCCTTACTGTACCTGAGTTTGTACAGTAGGAATCAATTATGGCAACACTGTCATGACTGCTAGAAAGAGTTATTTGATTTTATATTATGTATGAGGATTCTAGTTATGATTACGGGTTTTATCCAGCTGCATCCAAAAATCGGTTATGTGATTCCATCATGCGTATGTGGTTTTACTTATGATATTGGTTTGTACAACTGCATCCAAAAATCAGTTATGTGATTCCATCATATGTATGAGGTTTCTAGTTATGATATTGGTTTGTACAACTGCATCCAAAACTCAGTTATGTGATTCCATCATATGTATGAGGTTCGTAATTATGATGAAGATTGGAACGACTGCATCCAAAATCAGTTATGTGATTCCATCATATGTATGAGGTTCGTAATTATGATGAAGGTTGGACCGACTGCATCCAAAATCAGTTATGTGATTCTATTATACGTATGACGGATTGAGTCCGTTATTTTGGCACAAGGGATTTCGTTTCCGGTAAGTCTGCAAAATAAGGTACTGTATTGATGTGTGTATTGGGCCAGGGTATTTACACAAATGTGTCAACTTTGGAAGCAGTTCCAAAATTGCCCCTAATGACTGTTATCACGGGCCAAGATCTTGAAATCCGCTCAAATGGCTCAGTTTGTGGGATTCTGTTAGTGGACGCAGTGAGTTAGAAAGTAGTTGTAGGTTGTACTTAAGCCAAGGATTTTAGAGTTCCGAGTAAATTCTGGGTAGCCAAGCCCGCAACTTCACCCGTCCAGCAAAGTCCTTCCATCTCTCCGAATCCCATTACTTTAGAGGGCATAATGTTGTTAATGGGGTGATTTTAAGAGGGTTAGGGTACTGTATGTGGGCGAGGAGTGTACCATGCAAGATCTATACAGAGGTAAGGTATGAACACGTGTACGTGGTTGCATTTGTGTATGTGATGTACACGTGGTACAACAGAGAGTAGAAACCTTTCTTGCAGTGGTGTCCACACGCTGCATAGTACTAGCGTCAGGTGTGGAACTGTACTTCGTACCGTACCTAAAATTTTACTTTTTATCGTACTTGATCTCGTACAGTAGGAGTCGGTCATGAGAATCACTACCATAATTTACACCGCTCCGTTCCCTTTAGGTACAGTAGAAGGCGGCTGCATTAGCCGGCTGCATTCCACTACCGCACCCCATGGCTGTATCAGTTAATGGGAATCGTAGAGGGTGAAGGACTTTGCTGGACGGATGAAGTTGCGGGCTTTGCTACCTAGAATTTACTCGGAACTCTAAAATCCTGGCCTTAAGTACAACCTACAACTACTTTCTAACTCACTGCGTCCACTAATAGAATCCCACAAACTGAGCCATTTGAGCGGATTTCAAGATCTTGGCCCGGTGATAACAGTCATTAGGGGCAATTTTGGAACTGCTTCCAAAGTTGACAAATTTGTGTAAATACCCTGGCCCAATACACACATCAATACAGTACCTTATTTTGCAGACTTACCGAAACGAAATCCCTTGTGCCAAATAACGGACTCAATCCGTCATACGTATAATAGAATCACATAACTGATTTTGGATGCAGTCGGTCCAACCTTCATCATAATTACGAACCTCATACATATGATGGAATCACATAACTGATTTTGGATGCAGTCGGTCCAATCTTCATCATAATTACGAACCTCATACATATGATGGAATCACATAACTGATTTTTGGATGCAGTTGTACAAACCAATATCATAACTAGAAACCACATACGTATGATGGAATCACATAACTGATTTTTGGATACATACCTTTTCTCAGCATATCTCTCATACAGTATACTCTCATCCACTTATAGTACCCTACCCTACGTAAAATCACCCCATAAACAACATTTTGCCTCTAAGTCGCTGATCTCTCAAAATCGTACTTTCGTCCCTGGGAACTTTGGATTTCTTCCGGAATGCCTTAGGCCACCCTTCATTCAACACGTGTGCATGTGTACACGTGGAACATGCCTCATGCCTCTTATGAGGTTTGGCACCGATGTGGGGTCATGTGATCGTCTTGCCAAATCAACAACACCCCCCCTCGATTACATGACCTAAGCATCGTGCAGCTCTCCGAGGCCTAGAGATTTTATGCATTTATGAATGAATGCGACCAAGAGGCTTGGTGAGTATATCTGCTGGCATATCTGTAGAAGGTACGTGAAACAGTGAAACAATCTTTCGAGTCACAGCATCTCGGACAAAATGATATGATATGTCAATGTGCTTATTTCGCCTGTTCACTCCTTCGTTACCCGCAAACGCTATTGTACCAGCATTATCACACCCGATTGTAACTGTGCTGTCTTTCGACTTTCCCAATGCGTCTGCAAGAAGGCACCTGAGCCAAGCTGCCTCTTTGCAAGCCTCACACAGTGCAATATACTCCGCTTCGCATGTGGATTTCGCAACGACCGTTTGTCTCCTAGACGACCAACTAATAGCTCCCCCACACAGTTTGAACACATATCCACTGGTGGACTTTCTCGAGTCCAAGCAACCACCCCAGTCTGCATCGCTGAAGCCCTCTAGAGTTTGCACTGGGAGATTTCCATCTAGAATTACACCTAGTGAGAGCGTTCCTTTGATATATCTCAGAACTCGTTTGGCTGCTTGCCAGTGGTCCTCGCGAGGGTTCTCACAGTGTTGGGACAGTTTTCCCACCACATATGCAAGATCTGGACGTGACCCTACCATAAGAAACATTAAGCAGCCAATGATCTGTCGATATGGTACATCGCAATACGGGCTAGTTGACATCTCAGGGTGTAATCCTTGTTCCATCGGAGTCCTCACGGGATTGCAACTGGCCATACCAAAACGTTTCAAAATGGACTTGGCATACTCTGTCTGCGAGATATAGATCCGTCTAGGGACCCTTTTTCTACTTATTTCAAGCCCAATGCACTTTTTGGCCTCGCCTAAATCTTTCATCTCAAATCTCTTGTTCAGTTCACCTTTCATCCAGGTCACGGCTTTCAGGTCACTTCCCGCAAGAAGCAAGTCATCCACATATAGGGCAATCAGCATAACGCCTTTTTCTGATATGTTTGTATATAGACAGGCGTCACTTCTCGTAGTCTTGAAGCCAAGCGTGTGAATAAGGAAATCGTCAATCTTTTTGTGCCATTGTCGACTCGCTTGCTTAAGACCATAGATAGCCTTGAGAAGTTTGCAAACATGATTGGGCCTGGAAGAGTCAACGATACCTTCAGGCTGCTCCATATAAATATCCTCTTCTAAGTCACCGTTCAGAAAGGCCGTGACCACGTCCATTTGATGAAGCTCTAAATCGAAGTGGGCTACAATCGCCAACAACAATCGAATCGTTGTAAATTTGATCACCGGCGCAAAAGTCTCTGAGTAATCAATCCCCTCAATTTGTTGAAAGCCCCGCACAACCAGGCGACCTTTTCCCTTTTGAGTCAACGTGCCGTTATCGTCCGGCATGTCCTTTACAGTAAATACCCAGCGAGAAGTTAGAATATTGGCACCTTCCGATCGTGGCACTAGTGCCCAGGTTTTGTTTTTGCGTTGGGACTCTAGCTCCTTATCAATCGCTTTCTGCCAGAACTGTGGTTGTGGTCCACCCATCGCCTCTTTAAAGGAGTTCGGTATGTTGATGTCGCCACAGGAAGGTGTGAGTAAGCTGGTTCCCACCAGGCCTGTCCACCACTGTCGGGGTGGGCGTCGTGAACGAGTGGAGCGGCGAGGTTCCACATCGCCGGGACCAGCATCTTGCTCACCACTCACTTCTTCTGGTTGCAAAGTCTCATTAGTTGAGTCGGGCTCAATACCTTGACTTTGAAAGTTCTCAACCTCCGCCGGTGACCCTGTTTCAATGCCATGTTCATTATCACCATTAGATGTTTCAGACTCAATTTCGTCAGTATCGGTCGCCTCCACTGGGTCAACGTCCACGTCATTATCATCGGAAAATGTTCATCGTAAGAGCAAGCCCCTGGTCTCGACTCATCGAACTGCACATCCCTGGAAATAACAATGCGATGTAAATTGTCATCCCAAATTTTGTAGGCCTTAGTTCCCGGCGGATACCCAACAAACATTCCCGTTGTTGCGCGGTCGTCAAGTTTACGCACCTCATTACCAGGCACCTTGTACCAGCATTGACATCCAAACACACGTAGGTGAGATACATCGGGCTTTTTCTTCATCCATAGGTGAAATGGAGTAACGAGACCACCCAAAGCTCTTGTCGTGACACGATTGCGAACGTAAACTGCGTTATCAAGAGCTTCAGCCCAGAAAGCTTTCGGAACCTTCATATGGGACAGCATAGACCTGACGAGATCAATCAGGGTACGATTGAGCCGTTCTGCCACACCATTCTGTTCAGGTGTGTATGCAGCGGTCGTTTGATGAACAGTTCCTTGTGACGATAGAAAGGATTGGAACTCTGAAGAAAGATACTCTCCTCCACGATCAGATCGAAGCACTTTCACGCGTTGACCAGTGTGTGTGAAGGCATATTGGGCAAACTTCTGATAAAAATGGAACGTTTCATCTTTACTCTTCATCGGATAGACAACACTCCAGTTTGAGTGGTCATCGATAAAAGTGACAAAGTATCTAGCACCACCTACTGACTGTACTTGGAGTGGGCCGCAGACGTCCGAATGGACCAAGTCTAGCAAATGTTTGGCCCTGCCTCCAGAGCGCTGTTTAGGAATCACAGCACGAGTTGCTTTTCCTAACACACACGCATCACATGTCACAGATTCACAGTCAGAAGATGAGCTAGCGTCTTGTTATATCTGAAGAGGAGATATGAAGTCCACTTACCACGTTCTTACGAGCCATGGACAATATTCCTTGAGTGTGAACGTGGGCCAATCTTTCATGCCATGTCTTCAAAGAGGCTTTGTGCGCCGAATGAACCTCGTTACATGTGTCAAGCACATACAGCTCTCCTCGACTTGTGGCAGTAGCCACGATGCAGTCACTCCTCTTCACAGTGCACTTGTCACGAACGAACTCAACGTCAAATCCATTATCGACCATCTTACGTACAGAATTAGGGAAAAAGCAAAGCTTGGAACGTGCAGCACATTGGTGAGCTTGCATGACTTTTGAACTCCGTTCACTAAAAGCGTAATGGGGACGGTCCCGACTCCAGCTACTACTGCACACGCTTTTGTTCCCATTTCTACGCGGCTGTTTGAGACCTCCCTGTAGTCGGAGAACAGTCTCTTGTCAAATGTCATGTGCGCGGAGCATCCAGAGTCGATAAGCCAAGTGTTTGAGGTTATGTTGATACCAGAGTTATCTACCTTGTTCATCAGACATATGTACTCGACTTCATTAATTTCCAGATCTTCTTGCTCTTGAGCAATCATCGCAGTAGGCTTCTGTGACTGTCTACGTAGGAACCGGTCAGGTGGCGGTGGTCGCCTTCCGTTGATGTCCTTTCCCCAGCAGCGGGCAGCGGAGTGTCCATTGTGACCACAGTTGGTGCATGTCAAAGTCGAAACACGCCTTGCCTCAGGGATGTGCCCAATAAGAGCAGAACTTGGCGGATTCTGCCTTCTAGTAAGCTTCATCGATGCACGTTGCTCCTCTTGGAGCAGGCGACTTTTTACATATTCTACTCCGAACGTGTTATCTTCGGATCCAAGAGCGTCAAGCGCTACAATGAGATTTTGAAACCTCTGCGGAAGACCATTGAGAACTGCCATAGCCATTTCCTTGTCATCAATGATGACTCCCATTGACTTTAAGCGAGCTGCTAGGTGTCGCACACGTCCTATGTATGGCAAAACTTTCTCATTGTCTAGCATGGTGACCGTGTAGAAGTCTCTCCGGGCCGCCAGCTTATTTAGTAATGTGTGGCGCTCAAAAACTTCCAAGATGGCGTCCCACATTTCTTTGGCTGTGACAGCATCTCTCACATGATCCAGGTGATCATCGGACAGCGACAGGCCGATGATGGCCCGGGCCTTTCGATCCCCTTGCTTCCATGCCTTGTAAGTGGAAGATTGTTCATCTTCAGGAACGGTGCCATCAGTAATATACTGTTCCACATCGCGAAGGGCCAACAGGAGCTGAATCTTCTGTTTCCACACGTAGAAATTGGTATCCGTGAGCTTTTCGATCTTCATCGATCCTCCTCCTTGATCTTCTCCGCTACTCATTGCAATATTCTAGAGGTGCTAATGTTCTGTTCGAAGATCCCAAGCCGGGGACCGATAGTCCCTTGTAGTGGCAAGCCCACCTCTATAAGAACACAGCACACGAAACTCTAGACTAAAGCAAAGGCCAAAGACGTCGCTTCAAACAAACAAATGGATCTCTTTAAATTCTCTGGGACAAAACTACTTTCAAGTGTTCCTTCCCGTTCTCGTGACGCTTGAGAACCTCGTGGGAATCGAACACTCTATCACAAGCAGTACACCTAGGGGTCTTTTTCTTGTTTTTCTCTCTAGTCCTATGACCCTTAGAATTGATGTGATCGTAGAATGTCTGTGCGCTATTGCAGCTAATATCACAGAGCTTGCAGTACCTCTTGTTCTTGTTCCTCGGCGGAACTCTTCGTTTAGCCTTTAGTTCCTTCTTGGCAACTCGATCGGCGAGGGCTTTAGCTTTCTTTGCCGAGAGGCGTTGAACTTTCTTTATTGGCTTATCCAGAGGTACTGACTTACGAGGGATCCTATACCTTTCCCTAGACGAGGGAAGCGCGAGCGTCTTCGGCGGTCCTTCTGGTTCGAGTACTTCGATCGATTCCACAACTGTCCTCCCCACAGATGGCAAAGTCCTAACTGTCGCAGCCCTGGGCACTCGGGGCACCAGGGCTAATTCCGAGTCTAGCACAACCCCGCAAAAGCAGGCACAAAAGTGGAAGTGATCGTCAGTAACAGCTTTTGGGATTATGAGTCTTTAGACCAACCAAAAGGTGCAAAGAGAATCACTTCGATGTGCAAAGAAATGGAATTATTCAAATAGCTTACCGGAACGAGTAGACATAATCAAGAGACTGAGATAGACAAAAAACAATGCAGCAACACACGGCGACTTACGGGGTTCAGAGAAAGAGACGGCGTTGAACTGGGCCCATAACCTAATGGGAATCGGAGGGTGAAGGACTTTGCTGGACGGATGAAGTTGCGGGCTTGGCTACCCAGAATTTACTCGGAACTCTAAAATCCTGGCCTTAAGTACAACCTACAACTACTTTCTAACTCACTGCGTCCACTAACAGAATCCCACAAACTGAGCCATTTGAGCGGATTTCAAGATCTTGGCCCGGTGATAACAGTCATTAGGGGCAAATTTGGAACTGCTTCCAAAGTTGACAAATTTGTGTAAATAGGTTGGCCCAATACACACATCAATACAGTACCTTATTTTGCAGACTTACCGGAAACGAATTCCCTTGTGCCAAAATAACGGACTCAATCCGTCATACGTATAATAGAATCACATAACTGATTTTGGATGCAGTCGGTCCAATCTTCATCATAATTACGAACCTCATACATATGATGGAATCACATAACTGATTTTGGATGCAGTCGGTCCAATCTTCATCATAATTAGAACCTCATACATATGATGGAATCACATAACTGATTTTTGGATGCAGTGTCCAATATCATAACTAGAAACCACATACGTATGATGGAATCACATAACTGATTTTTGGATGCAGTTGTACAAACCAATATCATAACTAGAAACCACATACGTATGATGGAATCACATAACTGATTTTTGGATGCAGTTGTAAAACCAATATCATAACTAGAAACCACATACGTATGATGGAATCACATAACTGATTTTTGGATGCAGCTGTAAACCAATATCATAACTAGAAACCACATACGTATGATGAATCACATAACCGATTTTTGGATGCAGCTGTAAAACCTAATCATAACTAGAAACCACATACATAATATAAAATCAAATAACTCTTTCTAGCAGTCATGACAGTATTGCCATAATTGATTCCTACTGTACAAACTCAGGTACAGTAAGGAGTACAGTACTTGGTATATTACGATGTACAGTGCGAAGTACAGTTCCTCATTTGGAACTAGTACAGTACGTGTACAACACTGCACAAAAGGATTCTACTCTTAGCTGTCCACGTGTACATTACATACACAACTGCCACCACGTACACGTGTACATAGCTTTCCTCAGCATGTCTCTCATACAGTATACTCCTCATCCACTTATAGTACCCTACCCCACGTAAAATCACCCCATAAACAACATTTTGCCTCTAAGTCGTTGATCTCTCAAAATCGTGCTTTCGTCCCTGGGAACTTTGGATTTCTTCCGAAATGCCTTAGGGCCACCCTTTACTCAACACGTGTGCATGTGTACACGTGGAACATGCCTCATGCCTCTTATGAGGTTTGGCACCGATGTGGGGTCATGTGATCGTCTTACCAAATCAACAACAAAGTTACCCACCGATGCGAATACCTCTTTCCGATATTTGCGCTAAGTCTCAAACGCATTTTACTTTCATTTCGTGGCGATATCTCCCTAATTTTTCTATTGGTACTCTCCTTCAGTTTTGAAATATTACTCTTTGCAGACTGTTCTCCTTCGCGTCCTTCCTTTTCCCGTCCTTGAAGGTAAGGACTCATCCGTGGTTTCCTGTTTAAATTCTTCCAATTTTACTAACTTCGCTTTCCCTTGGTTTATGTATTGCCAATTTGTTCCACCCTGCTTCATTCAGCCTCAATTAAGATAAGTGAGATCTTTCTATTCTCTTCCTTAACAATTGTTTCCATTCTGTTTCTAACGAATTGCTTCTGTTTTGACCATCTAATATATTCGTGCTTGAGCAATGGGGGTCGCTTTTCTCTCTTTTTTTGTTGAATCTCTTCATCCCATCAGTTGATAGTTCGAAGAAGGCGTCGCGTCGTTTTATGCGGGTGAAAACGGTAAGGTCTTATTCGTCTGAGTCAAGCGGAATTTTTTTCTTGCTTATGTCTCCATCCCTTACACGGCCTGACTAATAATAGCTGTTTCTGGTCTACATCATCTCTTATTGATGGTTATAATATTGCTTATGTTTGTGTCCAACTTGGCTGATCCTGTTCGTCTTGCTTTTTTGCGTTGTTTCGATTTGCTTTGTTCGAGTTGCGTGCACGTGAGCGGGATGTTTGTGTTTATGCGACACGTTCGTCTGGCTTTGTTTGAGTTGTATGGTCTTGCTTTGTTTGGGTTATGCGCGCTTTGACCGTAATTTGTGTTTGAGGGCAGTGCGAATCGGTTGATCCTGTTTTTTCTCTCGTTGTTTGCGTGGTTTGTTGCCCCACTTTGTTCACGTTGCCTGCGCTCTGTCACCATTCCCTACTGGGAGTGCTTCCATAGTACGATAAGCTTGATGTCAATGTTACTCACTGTCATAGGCTTAGTAGTATTAGTAGTAGTAGTTCTGGTAGGTGTTAGAAGTTATTTGTGCGCAATTCAGTAGGATGACAGCTGGCCTCCTATTGAAATTCCTGCAATAACATGTAACTTACTGCAGTAAGAACTGTCATTAAACATTGTGAAGACCAATATTAACGGCTTTATACTACTCAGGTAGGCTATCTGACCTAGATTTGTGGCGTTTTAAGGAAAAAAAACTAGGTGTCGGTTTGCGGATAGCCCAGTGGAACTGTACTTTACCTGTTTTTGATCTGCGTACTAGGGCGTTGCACATGGAGTCTGCGTCCGATCGGACGCCACCCTGTTGAATTACGGCTCCAGTTAGATTCCAAAGGAGCTTCATCTGTGCTAGGGCATGTTGTAGAGTACATCCAATGGGACGACAACGTGCGAAAGCTCAATGTCAGTTAAACTTTACGAGAGCTGTACGGATAGCAGATAAAAACCAAGGGAGCTTCCATTTGGCCATTGGTTCCACGCGAAATATTTTGAGGTATTACTGGAAAACTCGTTTCGGGGGATGGAAATCACATATCAGTTTATTTTCAAAAAGTATTCCATACGTGGCAGTTATTAGTCAAGTTCCACTGTACATTTGTTCCACTCCTCCTGGATATGCTATCTATGATACATCCAACCACATGAATATTCCAATGGGTTTAGTACAGTGATTATAGGGCTCCGTCTGAGCCATTTGGACTCATGAGACCACTTCGCGAAACAAAGACGTTGTTGATCTTCGGATTTCACGAAGTTGAGAATGCAGCATGCGTGCTCTGGCGTTCGGCACCGACGTCAAACCGTCGTATATCTTGGTTTATGTTTACTATTTACACTTTTTTAAATACACAACTACAGAAAGAGACCATATCGCGCGACAGTTGCGTGATCACTATGAGTTTTGTGTAAGTAATGGTGTTGAACTGTTCCTCGGAGTACAAAGTAGGTGGACCACCCACGGACTTAACAGACCACGTTCACTCATTATGGGACAAAAGCTCTACAAACTCAGTGTTTTCGACGATTTGGTATGCAGGACGTGCGTCCGGTGTGCACGCCGATGGTTGAGGCATCCTTTAGAAGACTTTATGGAGAACAGAACAAGTCGGTCGTCGGCGTCAACTTGTACCTTCAAATGATTGGGACACTTTTGTATCTGGCTTTACAGGCAAGACCGGAAATTCTAGTGTGTATTGGACCGTTGTCCTCATATGAGGACTACTTTTAGGACTTCTTTTCATTAAAAATGTTTTTTTACCTCAGCGCATTTCTTGTCCCTCCGCATCAGTTCATGAGTGTAGATGGCCGATCAAAACAAACTTTTCAAGATTGTTGACCTCGGTTAAGGCTAGAGCAATTTTCCCTCACCAGCTTCCGCTCTTCACAAGAAGTTCTGAAAACGACTTCATTTTGGAAGTAAAAAATAGTTTGTATTATCGTGGGGGTCTCAGAAACGAGGGCAGACGTACAGTAAAAATTACTGTACTGTAACTTAACATAAAAAACCTTTTTTCCAGTAAAAATTTCGGGCTTCCGAAACATTTACCTTTCCAAAATGTAACGGAAACTGTCCTCATATGAGGACAAATGGTGCCTCATATGAGGACAGTGCGTGGTCGGATAGACACTAGCTGCTGTGTTGATACTTGCACGGTTCCAATCTGCACCGACAGCGTACTGCTACTGTGGTGCGAAATGGGTGATACGGTACCTGTGTGGTACTAGCACATCAAACTTAGCATACAAGGCTGACGATTCGTTGTTCCACGCTGTCGTGGAATCTGATTACGCATCCGACAAAAGTGACCGAAAATCAATGTCAGTGTACGTGGTTAAGTTTGGGATGGCAATGTGTGTTTGGGGTGCTAAGAAACAAAGAGCAGTGGCGTTTTCCACATGTGAAGCTAGGTATTACTGTCATCGTCTGCACAGGAAATGGTTTTGTTGCGTTGTGTGACAAAAGAAGTTGGATTCAACTTTGATGAACCGATGGTAATTTTTTCCGACAATGATGCGGCAATCAGGTGGACTCCTGGAGAGCGAGGTCCGAATGGATCTGCGAAACACATCGATGTGCGTTTGAACTTTTCTAGAGACTTATTCGTAAAGGGTTTGCTGGACGTCGAGCATGTAGTTATGTAAGAAAACGATGCTGACTTGTTACCCGAACCCATTGGGCACCACACGCTAAAACATGTTTGTGAAAGAGTTAGACTTGATTTGGCAGCCGCACTCGAGAAGGAGTGTTGAAAAATACTGCTAAAACATGCGCGGCAAGGTAGAAAATATGTGACCGTTTGGGAATAGCGCGCATGTTGCAATCCAGTTCTTGGTGCAAGATAATTTGGGGCCTTAGTGCATGCAACCGAATCATGTCCAAAATTGGGTTGAAATTAGAATTGCGATTCCGGTATGACTCGGTCATGTGCAAATGTTGCACGATTGAGCAACATTTGAAATTAGGTAAAATATTTTGATAGCATTTGTAGAAAAATGCTAGCTTGAACGTTCATACCGACGCCGTTTTGTGCGGTGCGCTTGTATTGCAGCGACTGTGGTCACAAACTACTTAATGGAAATGGCAAAGCGCTACAAAGCCCTATAAAACAACTCAAACTGCTTCTCACTTTAACATTCATCTCCGCTTCGCATCTTACAGTTACCTTCATCCAATTATAACATATTCTAAAGGACCAGACTGTACTGCATCGCTCAGAGGCTAGGGAATTGATTTAATGTTTTGGTTTGAATTTGATTCCTAACTTCCTCCAGGGCTTTGATTCTCTTGATTTGAACTATCTGGGCGGTATTCTGCTGTAGGCAACATATACGTATTAAAAGCCGCAGTGCCACTATCTCCTCAATAAGTGATCGACTGCCCTTTTCTGCAGTACCAAATGTTCCAACTTGACTCTGCATCAAGAAAGGCTTACTCACCTCGGTGATATTGATTGGCCTGACATCACTATTCTACGAAATCATATATTCCTGAGCTGACTTTACGGCAGATAAGGCCTTTTTTTCTTTCTTGCGAGCCAAGTAGGAGAGATTTGCTCCTTTATAAGCTCTTTCGGAAGCTTTGTTTTGGAATTATGCATGACGTGTCGTAATTTTTGTGCTACTTACGGAAAAACTGAATTAAAAGCCCAGGAGTAACAATCTGTTACTTGCATCCCAACACAGACTACAACACACGGAATATTTTTGGGCTAAGGTAGAAAACCAATAGCCATGATAGACAATATATATGGTCGTAGTAAAGGCACACAAGCATGCAAAATTGTCCATATCACGTAAATAAAAACGAAAGGTGGGAGTTCTAATATACAATAACGTAAAATCTGACTGGATATCAGGGAGCTTATCTGCTACAATATATGAACCTACAATCTTCCTCCTTATATGTAGAGTAGCGTATGTACACTATGTACACTATATACAGTACTTTATTTTGTTGTATCGGACCGTTGGTACTCCCACTTCAGTTCGCGAGAATGTCCATCAAACCCCCTTATATAGATATTGCTGGGCAATAGCTCAGCTGTTACGCTCAGTTCTTAAAAACTCCACTTCATCAATTGACGCAAACACACAATTAAGAGTTTTTTGTCGGAAAATGGTTGTATTTCTCCTCATCCGGGACTTCCGACAGATTTTTTTGACATTCTTTTCAATGCCTGGTACGCAAATGATTGCTCGCTGTGTGGTGCTCGGTTACCCCTCCTATCCTCATGTTCATTAGTTATCGTTGCAATCCCATAATTTTTGAGTAAATCTCCTCAAGGACTCAGTGTGGTGGCATCATCCTCTTCCTTTCCCTTGTCCTGCAAGCACCCACCATTTTACTCCTGTGTTGGCCGTAAATATTGGACACATCTCCACTTTTCAAGGTTCTATACAATCCCGCCTCTCCTCCGTAACTCTTCTCTGGGAACAGAACTGCACCCTCCACGACTCCCAACTCGCTTACTGCATCCTTCCATAGTTTCACAGAGCCTGCATGAACGAAAAGTGAGTTTGGATTGTAGACAAGTCTAACTTTTGGCTGCCGTGCCGTTCAAGGTCTTGGGCCACTTCAGAGGGGCTATTGCACTATGATTCTGTGGGAGAGAGGGTGGTACCATTATAGGGGAAAGAAGGGTAGGCAATATGCTTGGGGAATCTACGAAACAAGGTAACGATAACTGCATGGACCACGCTATGAAGGTAATTATTCGCCGGGTAGAATAGTCTAGTTGCCGTCATTAAGACTAAAATTCGCGTCCTGGGCAGCAACTTGGCATTGTAGTACGGAGAACATCAAAGACTACTCCCAGTATCGAGAAAGCTCATTTGGCTTACTACGAAGTCATGTCATCTTATACTGCTCACCGCTAAAGATTGTGAGCACAGAACAGCACTGAGCGGTACTCTAGTGCCACATGGTCAATTTGAGTAGCTTTACGGTGGCTATTACATTACAAAAGGAATAACTTGGAAATAAAACTGATTATCTAAATAAATAAAAGTGAATCTACTGACCAGTAAATGAACAGCCTGTGTTTATTATCATTTTAGTTGGGGCTCTTAAAATAAGAGGCCAGGGTCCTACAGTGTCCCGAGGAAGAGATCAATTATTATTCAACGTCATACTGTCCCAGTGTTTGCTTATTATACGGCCTTCATCTTTTCTGATCTTTACACATAATTCCAAGTACAATGAATAATTATTACATATTCTTCTTTACACACTGTGATCCCCCAAAGCTGTCCCTATATTCACTTAGTCGTATTCAAGCATCAAATATATCTCAGTAGTTGAAATACCTCCGCAATCATTCCTGTATACCTAATTACGCGTGACGGTACCACTATAAATATTATATATGCACAATGAAATACCAAAAATTTCCGAGCTACTCCTATACATTAATTTTGTACTTGACAAAGCTTCAAATCTGCTGAAGAAGAGCGACCAAGATGCGGTACGGGAAAAAAAAGTAAAAAAGGAACAAGAAAAGGGGGTTAAAAAGTAATGAGGGGATAGATGATTAACGAACAGTGTCAAATTAGCACCAAATAGTTCTCAAAACATAAAATTTTCTTCTTTCTTGTCTACTTGCGAGGGTTTATTTAGAGAAAATGTTTCTAACCAACCTGGCCAATCTTGTATGGTTTCCACCTGCACAGAAGAAAAATCCTTGTCACCCTTAATAATACGTCCCCATCGACTCTCCAGCTTTCAAAATTTCCGCTATTAAGCTGCTTGAACATAACTATGCTTGAAAAACAGTCAGATATTGTGTATTATACTTACTTTGGAGAGTAAAGGGGGAAAGGGTTTGGTGTTTTACTCTTGAAAGATACATTACATCTATTCCATAGTTTTCCATACAACCACGATCGACTCAAAAAGGTATGCATACACAGTAATGAGGGAGTGTCTAGTCTTCCTAAAGGGATATATTCAGGACAGCGTACATCATCTTGATATATGACCCTCCTCCTGCATTCTCACAGTGTAGAGTTTCATCAACTCCTGCAGCCTCAATTTCCATATTTACACACTACCATACAGTTTAACGGTGTATGAGCCAGTAACTCTGTTACAGTAAAAGAAAAAACGCGTTCTTACCTCTGTATATATCTCCTTCCTTTAGTACCGTGCCGTTACGCCCAAAAACCAATACCAAAGATGTAATCAAATGCAATGCAATAATTTTGAAAATTTTGCATTAGAGATTACTAACGATATTTGTAAGAATCGATATTTGTAAGATTTAAACTCTATATTCGATACCTCCTCGCAAAATGTCGGCTAATTGCGTACTTCTAGCGTTATTGGACGCCCTTCTAAAGACCTTTAAGGCCCCGTTGGCCGTTACATTAAAAAATTTGAAAACTTTCTGATTTTATTTGCCCACTGTTGTTTCCACGAACTGAAAGAAACGCTATCACTTCGGTATATTCTGAGATTTGAATCAAATCAGCTATTACATAATCTTGCCCGTTTTCATTGCAGCAGGATGAGGTGGCTGACTTGAAGATGCGAAAATTCTAGTCCAAACATTCTGACCTATAATATTTCCATCAAGTATGCTTCAAACGAAAAATATACAAAAAAATCTATGACAGTCTCAGAAGTATTAATCTCAAAAAATCTCATATTTCATGCCTAGAAAGTCGAATGTTCAGAACAATATCAACCAGAAAATATCTACTAAAATATTCGCTCAGAATGAGCCCAGAAATTTTTGAATGGATGGAAGAGGTGGGAGGAACGGTGGCATAGGTATAAATTATTTTGAAAATTTCATTCAAAACAAAAAACCAAAAGTATTTTCATTATGCCTGTTACTTGGCAATGAATTTTTGTATGTTAGTACATTCACCATTTGGTTAATTAAACGTTTCAAGCTAGTTCTGAATGGTTTTTCGGAACTATAAGTGAACATCCTAAGTATTTCAGTGTTGATCTCCAGCTGTTGTAGTGGTCGTGTTAATATTTTGGCGGGCTATATGTGGGAGCACAATACAATTTAAAATATATCATTTGGGAATCATTACACAACGAAAACTGGTAGACGGATGAAATTTGCGAGAACGTTCAACATAGTCCAAATGGAAGAAAACAAAATGTATTTCATGTCGCAAACGCTTCATTCGATACTGTTATTTTTGTGAATTGTTTTCATTACTTTATGTACTCGAAAAGTTTTTGTAACCCCTTAAAACCTAGGAAATCAATATTTTCCATCTAGAATTGGTTGCAAAAACATAAATGCGTTCTAAATGTACCTTTGCCAGAAAATAAGAAAATAATTAATGGAGTCATAAACATGTGTGATATCACACAAGTTCGACCAAACTGCACTAATAACCATTTTATAAATTTCTCTGCCGTTTTAAATATCTAAACGTTTTAATTTTTAATATTAAATTTGCTGGAAATTATGGACTGTAACTATGTCCATCTTGATTCATTTATTTTCTGTTATTGAGCATGAATTTTGTTTCCCAAAACTTATTATATTTCTATCAGAACCATTAGTAGCAGACTTACTCTGCTCACAAAATAAGTATTCTTCGGATATTGGCAACATGTGAAACAATTTTTGTTGTCGAAATATCTCCAGAATCAGCTAATATCGTATGGCTTTTTAATCATTAGTATTTCAGTCATGTTTCAGGCAATGAACTGTTAATTCGATCTTATTTACCTTTTGCTGTTTCTTCAATATATTGCTTACTCCCTTACAAAGCTATCACTGGCTTCGAGTAGTAAAAACAGAACATGTCCGCAGTTTTCCTTTTACACTACAAATGTTTTCCCTAATTTGCATCTAAATTTATATCGCTATTCATGATACTGGTGATTATACTTACATACAAGTTCTATTGTTTTGTCAATATAACGATTATTGTTGAGGAGTGCTCTAATTTGCCCTGCCTAAAACATATCTTAGGTGAGAAAAGGAAACAAAAATATTTACATCTGAGAACTGTGTCTCTGCTTGATTTTTATTCAAAACTTTGGAACAAGGTTCTGTCTGTCCTATAATGTCATGAGCTTAAGGGCAGAATATTTTGCAAAAATATGGGTATCGGTTAAACTTAAGTATCGGTTATATGTGGTATCGGTATCTTACAAATTTCATAGTTGGAACCAGTCACTAAGGTTACGTATCGTATAGAGTTTAAAACATATTCCCTGGCTGAATACACCTTTTGATTTCGCTGTAGAAAAAATACATATAAATACTTTTCCTCCACAAAAAAACTCATTCATTACAAGGCGTCGACTACTCGAACTCTCTGTTTTCAGAAAAATCATGATATTTCCGGACAGCGACTGAATGTTGTTTTTCTGCACATAAAAATATTCTTGTGATTCCTATATCGAATGAGTCTTAAATTTCAATGAGAGTAACATAATGATCAATAGCTGGAACAGTAATAGAATTCAGCGATCTATTCGATGTCTTCCTACGATTCTGGAAATATCTATATATATTTTAGGGCACCCAGTACTAAAAAGGCTGCTTGCGGACAGCAAGCGTGTGATTTGATTCATCTTCAGAGTACCTCTTACATACATACATACAAAAGTTTGTTACGTTTGTATATTGACGCTTAAAGAGAGCATTTTATGGATAAAAGAATATTTGGATTTGTATATTTAACAAGACAATAGAATTTTTTCTAGAGGCTCGGACGATATCTACGTAGCAATGTACTCTTCATAAAGATTTAACAGTAGGAAATATCTTTTTCTTGTAAAGGTCAATCATGAGGAACTATACTTTACTGTTCTAAGTGATGAATCACACTCTTAGATTATAAGAAATACATGCGGTTACCAATCCGGTCTAAATTACGGCTAACATCCTCAATATGAATATGTCTATAGTCGAGAACTTCAAAATACCGAATCCGGTTCTCAGTCATGCACATGAGATATTTTTCCGTGTTGTCAATTTCAGGGCTTGCTGAATCGTCAAAAAATATAACATTCTATAAAAACATTATCCTCATGCTACTGAATGATGGATAGGAAGTGAATTTTAACACAGCAAGGCACGGGAAAATCTCTGTTTACAAAGGAAGAATGTTAATTTCTACATATTTAGGGAATATTTTTCTTTGTTATAGGATTAATTTGTGTGCTTCTTAGGTGTGGCTGTGGTGTCAACTCCGGATTCCTCCGCAAAGTGCACTTTTTGTATAGAGATCAACAAATATGAGATCTATCGTATGGAATAAATCCCGTCCAACGACCAAAATTATGATCGCATAAATGAAAGACTTGTTTCCCCGATGTAAATCAGTTCTATGAATAAGCAGCACATCCCTAATTCTAAAATTGTTGCTCATCTTACTCTCTCAGTGGATTGTAGTGCTCTCGACCGTCACATTAGTTACAGAATTCACTCTTCCCTTGCCCATAATTTGATCAAAATTCTTTGCAAACCCCAAAAAGAAGCATTGGACAAATTGGACAAATTCTGAGACGTGCTAACAGCAATGCCAAAAAGAAACGGTATAAATTCCACATAGGCGAGATACCGTGAAAGCTACCCTGCGATAGTAATTGATTTCTTCGTAAATCATAGTAACTTAAAATAATTGTAAACTATTTAATATGCCATTCAACAAAGACGATCATTCCGAATGAACTAAGATTTGAACATTTTATATTTAATTCAATCATACCTGTTCTGCCTTGGAGGATCTCTCTGCAACAGTCAGTCTCCCACTTGTCGACGTGATAGGTCCCTACAGTATGACTTGGCCTACTGAAGATATCGGTTATGCCTTTTTAATTTTTTCTACTTTTCTTCCTTCACTTTTTTGCGCTCTTACGAGTAAAAATAGTTTGCTCAAGCCAATTTTTCTGCAACGCCTCCAGTTATAGTTAAAATATGTTTCACACAGATAGAATCGTCTACATCTTCGGAAAATATCGTTTCGATTTTTCTAGCAGTTTTTTACAGCGTTTCATGAAATATTACCTGATTTGTAATTTAAGTAAAGATCGAATGGTGCTTGGCTTTAGACGAAATGTTTCTATTAAAGCCTACAAGCTTTACCCGAAAAGTTTAAGCTCGCTTATCATTTAGAAAACACTAGTTTTGCTTACAGCAGTTATCATGTAATCTGATTCGGAGAAATGTTTTCTCTCTTCGCCTTCACAATAATCAACACCATTATTCGTTTAAGAGTTAATGTGTGAGGAATGAGTTAATCTTTGTATATTTTCCAGAGTTAAATCTTATTGTTTTGCTTCAATGAAATACTTTGAATATACATGGAAAGAACAAACTGTTTTCTGAATTATATCCACATAATTGAAAAGAAAAAAATTTTTATTTCTCTTTGTTTAGGTTATATCACGCTTGAGCGCCATTTGGAGGTCAAATAATGAGAGTTGTGCGCAATTTTTAGGTATTCAAGCACAAACGCAACCTACTGTACAGCAGACGTTGATACACGTATCCTGAGATACCGGAATTCAAAGAGAATATTCTTCCTTCGACAATCAGCAGTAACCTTTCCAAGACCATGAAGAGCCAGAAGTCCGGTTAATCGGTTTGTCAGCAGATGCGAATGGCGATAGGTGGAAGTCAGTGCTGAGAGATATAAAACTGATTTGCTGAAAATATGGGGAGTAAAGGCTGAAAATGGTTATATATAATCCCTATGCGGTTGCGCGAATAGAAGGTCGTCAACAAGTAGTTCCCGTGCGTACTGTTTGGTTCAACATTTGTGGAGGTCAGCGGTAAAAACCTGCTCCCGACTTTCGGGAAGGGAAGTGATCTAGACTTTAGATTTGTATTATAGAATAACACTAGTATAATTTTGGCGGCGCGTCGTAACCACATCATCTTTGCAGTTTTTTCGTTGTGGAACATCTTGTATAGAAGAGATTTAATAGTATATTCATCTTTATGACAGGTCGAGTAGTGCTAGAGATCACAGAAAATCCAGTCGCCTAAGTAAAAGTCGCCTATCGTGAGCAATACCTCCCGTTGGTGCATATGTAGTTTGAAGGTAGCTCTTGTGTTGAGAAATGGGCAAAAGCCGTGACGGATGTAGTTTAAGCACGAGCAGTAACAATTCACGAAAAAGAGGCGGTGGAGATCGATGACTTTAGCAGGAAGAGGCGGGATATGTGGAAGCTATGTGGGATATGTTCCTGGAAGGAACGGGCGGTGTGGCGCCCAAGGTTGTGGAGCGTGATCGGAGTTGCTCTAGACTTAAGTCTGCAGGTATGTCCAAAAAAATAGCCAGGTTTTCTCTTGGGTGACCATAAAACTCTAAGTAAGAGAAGTGAGCTAACGTGAACACCTGTTATAATAGGAGTACTATTTCTGGACATTCCTCACAAATTTATGAAGGTATATGTTTTCACAGAGGCAGTAGAGATCCTTTAAAAGCTAGTAAGAGATCATCAAATGATGCCAAAATTTCCGCTGTAGAACGAATAAAATATCGTAAGAAAAAAGGGAACGTAAATTTTACAAATAAGTGTAGATCTAAAGCTTTTAATTAGTCACAGTTTCTTGAGAAAAATCGATTGGGGATTTCGAAATTTTACCCAAAAGCAAAATAAACACAAATCGCTAATAGTAAACATAAATTTCATATTATAAGCAAATTATTACAGAGAAAGTCTTTTAAATTTTTTTTCATATTTAGTTTCATTCTCTTCAAAACCATGATTTGACAGGTAGAATATCAACAAATAACTGATATAGGTGTAGTTCTTGGTTTGTAGTATCCTTTCGGCAAAAATTCAGTTCTAAGCGACCTTCAAATTTTCATGCACATTGCTGCATAAGTAGGCTTGTAAGTTTGGCCATTCGATAAAGCTCTTTAGAAATTTATTCATTACATTTTACTTTGACGAGGATTTAAGTTTATTTTCAATTGTCTGGATCAATTTTTTCGAAATGCCTATGACCAATACTATAACAACCGTGCAACTTTATATTGTCGTACTTCGACTTTGGTTATCCTGATTTTCGTTTTTTTGAATTCATTTGAATTTTATTTTTCAAAAAGAAAAAATATAATTTAAAATCCGATCTTTGCCAAAAAGATATTGTGTTTTTCAAAAAAATCTCATTCAAGAGAAATAAGGTAAAATATGGAGCCCCGATGGGCAAGAAATGCACTTGAACTTTTATGAGAAATGTTTTAAATAGAAAATTGTATATTTATAATTCGCTTACAAAGGAACGCACGTTGGAAAAAAATCTCGAATGTGGCTTGTGTCTTTCCTGGCCTCTCCTAAATTCACGAATAGGTTGAAGTACCATCAGCGCCCGCGTCTGATTTTCACGTACATGCATACTAATGTAGAATCTGACAGGCTAAAGCGTATATGTTACGGTATATGAAAGCAACATGCTTAACACTTCACTCTTAGTTTCTAGCTTCCGTTGAATTACAACCCCTAAAAATGCTACAGTACTATGAAAACTATCATTTTAGGTCCGACATGGATGTATAATATATATATTCACTACTACCTCGTCTCAACACAATTTTAGCGCTTAAGTTAGAGAAAAGAACCCAAAAGGAAGTTCCCAGAATCATAAAAAAATTCATATCGTGAAACAAACAATCCAAATATGCTATTGAAAAAAACTGAAAATTAATCAATGTGCTAGAATCATACTTTTTGCCCAGTAGATACAAATTTTGCATATCAAAGAACGCCTTTCTAGTTTACACACAAATAAATACACCGTTGAATAACATTTTACAACTGAAAATATCCCATTTCTCCAGTTTCAATTGTTTTCTCAAATAATTAATGAAAAATACTTGGTCTACACATTATTTACCTCAATAAAATTTAAATATTATTTACTACAATTTGCTTTATTTTTTGACGATTGTAGAAATTAATTTACTTAAATTACGTAAAACTGCTGCAAGAATATTTTATCAATTGAGAATCGGGGTTTAGTGGTACATTGACATACTTTTTTAAAGATGTTTTCGACTGCATACTTGTCATAACGAAGAAAAACTACATAATAAATTTACTTACAAATTCATTTTCACTTAATTTTTCTATATTGAGCTAGATATTGAATTACCATAAAATCATTGAAGTATTAAACACGTATTTTGAGATTTTCTTCATATGTTTTTGCATTGATAATTAAAAAATATCAAATTCCAGTTTATTAGACATGCAGACTTAATTTGTGAGGATTTTTAACTGAACTTATTGATTAAGTTTTCAAGATTAACTCAGACAATCTGGCTGTTGTTTGCTTCGTAAAATTAAAAAACTTTGCAACGAAACGAGATCGAGCCAAAAATATAAAAAAAATGTATGTACAATGATAAATAGACATGGTCTTTTTCTAGCCCCGAAGGTTTTGAATAGTGTGAACACTTGATTTTTGTAGAAGTTTATTATAATCTGAAATTTTTTCAAATTTGTAAAACAAAAATTGATGATTAACTATATTAAAACATTTCAATAATTTGTCCTAGAAATTTCATTTTCAAGGGCGTGACGAATTGTGCGAAACTGGCGAAAAAAATTTTGTGTTCTACAAAATTCACGAAAAATTTCTACTTAGTGCATTTTGCCATTTTGAGCTTTTCATCGAGAGAGAGATATAAATATATCAAACTTGAATGTATCTGTCATGGTAAGGTTTCATTTTTTTGCTGTCTTCTTTTACAGTTTTCATGAACCGTGAGATGAATTTTGGGCCTCATGCTGTCCTTAAACTGACTGTTGAATCGTGTTCTACACTACCCGATGTCAACACAGCTGATATACGGTCAAATGCTGCGAAGGAGAAAAAAGAAAGAGCTAAAGCAGCTCTTGATGCAGCGAAAACTGAGGAATCAAAGGCATTTGATGATCTTATCGCCTTTGGTCCTTCGCCATTACCTGATAACCGGGATTATATATCAGAACTTGAAAGGAAAAAAACTAAGTTTAGCGAAGCTATGAAGAAGAAATTAGATGCTAAGGTGGTCTTTAAGCAGTTCTCTGCTGGTGACGGTAATGAAAATTCTACTGTAAAGCCCAATCCATTTGTTACAGTAACATTAGACGAAGATAACCAGGAGACGAGTCCGATTGTCTTCACTCGTACTTACAGAGAAGATAAGCGCCCTTCTTGGAACCACAGCTTCAATGATATTCCAATAGGGCTCCTCGCTCAGGGAAAGTGGGGAACAAAACTTTTGAATGGAATAAAATCTGCATATTGCCCAACGAGGTTGAATTTTTGGATTTATCATGATATCGGAGATGATAAAATTTCTGAGGAATCCTGGGAACGATCAACTCCAAGGCGAGATTATCTGATCGGTAGAGCTTCATTAAATTTCGCAACACTCGTTTGTAATGGGTGTGAAAGTTGGCAAGAGTTAATCGTCGTGGATCAATATGAGAACCCTTTGGATGGGGGGAATTGCAAGCTGAAAGTAAAAACACAAATGCTTCTTGCCCATCCTGATTCAATTGTTCTGCAAAGACCATTCCATCTTCCCGGAGGGGTCGTCATCGGAAAAATAATGGACATCCACATTGTAATATGGAAAAGGAGCACATTGAAGAACATATGGACCTTATTTTTCCCAAGCCTGTCCAGAACTGCCGTAAAAGTAAGAAGAAAAGAAAGAAAAAGTGTTGCAAAAAAGGCAAGTACATTTTGAGTAAGGTTACTCTATTCGAGCCTTTTTTCTGCGTTACTCTACTTAGCATACTGGAAATGTTTTATCTTTACGTAAATCTATTGACTATTTAGCTATGATTATGGATAATGTCCGTATCAGACATTTTTCTAGTTATAGTCAAATGTTATATTACCTCTTCTAAAATAAGAAGAAAAATAAACTAAGTAGGTACCAATCTTTTAAATTTTCCGCCAGAAAAATGAAAGATAAAAAAGATTCGCAAAAAATTGTTAGCTTAATATCTCCTGACGCTAATTTGTAATATTACAACTGCTTCGAGGGAAGACGTTTTGATTTAAAAAAGGTACCAAACTAAGAAATAGGTATTTACAAATCAATCTTTACTATATTTAAAAATGAAAATTCAATCTCAGAAGAAAATAAAATTCGTTTCTACAATTTTAACAACTATCTACTAGTCTTAGGATCTTAATATTAATATATAAAGTATTACCTTCAAAAATGCCATATAATTTACCTTTATACATTAGAATATGTACAAAAAGACCCTTAAGTTTTTATAGTAAAACAGAAAATATTCAATAAAAATATGAAATGGATCTACAATTTTCTTCCTATTATATTATATTATTATTAATGTATGAAGTAAATTGACGTATCTCAAAAATGCTCGGGTTGCTCGTAGTCAGCGAGGAGGGGCTCGATGATATTAAATAAAGCAGTGTATTTGGAAATATACTGATAAAGTTCCTCCTAAAAACTTCGTCTTCAGAATACTATACAAAAACACTGTGTAAGCGAGAGCATTTTTCATATCCTACCTTATCTTCCATAAATTTGCCTAGGGTTTAAATTTTTTCTATCAACAAGCCTTACATTAACTATTATCATGTCTTCAAATTTTCATAACCCAGAATTGCAATATTTTAGCGAATATGATTTTCAAAAAGCTAATTCTAATGTTTCACTGGTTTGCAGAAATTTCATATTTCGAAAACTACTGTTATTGATCTATAAATATATCAGAAGTAGACCAGCGAAGTAATCGGAAGCTAATTTATCCTACAAATACGAGAAACTATTGATATACCGAGAGCTTAGATTAATTCATGTAACTTCGGGATCTGAATCGAGTGTTTTTGTTTCCTATACATCTTTGAATTAAATGCAGCTTGAAAAATTATTGAATCGAAAATTAGACACTAGTGAATAGAAACATTATTATGTTAATATTTTAGCTGGGTATATTAGTTTTGGATTATAGTTTAATCTTAATTTCACAACTGCATGCAAAATATTTTCCATACTTTAAATGTATGAAAACGGTTCTAATATTTTACGAATCACTGTTTCTATGTCAAGTTCAATAATATTCAGAGAGTGAAATGTAAATGGTTGTGTAATGCCAATAGCCGCAAGTAATTTCATGGGTTTTCAACAAATTTTGTAAATGAAAATTAATTCCATGTTCATACGGAAACATTGAAGCTTTTTTTAACATTATAAAAATTTGTATGATATGGTTTAATTTGGTATTTATTTAATCAAAGGATATTAAATTACGCATTACTGTCCAGATAAATACCTTTCCCATCTCCATATTTTTTCTATTTGTCTGTTATATGTCCAAAACATAAATAATAATAATCGAGGGACAGGAGAACTTTTTAAATTACATTAACTATTAAACTTTTCTGTAATTCGATATAAAATTTTCGCTTTTTCTTTTGGTTCATAATCAAAACTAAATAGATTTATATTTAATAGAATCAAAGGCATAATTTTCAAACACAAATTGACCTCAAACAAAAAAATATAATCCAGATGAATGTGAGTATTTCCGTCAGATTCAGTCATATTTTAAATGCCGAAACTTCAATAAAATTCGAAATAATTCGTTTTTCTTCTTATTTTTCCAGAAGTTTTAATTTTAAGATGAATTATTTTCAAATTTATGCAAATTTAATTAAGATTACACCTAAACCTAATTAAAGTCGCCCTTCGTGAAGATGTTTCTTTCGTAAATTCTTGCTCTGGTTTTTACACTAAGTTTCTTTGAGAAAGCAGATTTATGATATAAAACTGAAAAAATAAAAATATTTTGCATTTCCTTTTCGTTTTAATTCCTCTGGAATTAATGTTTTCCAAAAAATCATAACCGCGTATTGTTAAGAGATTTTGAGCTGCTACTGAGTCTAGATGGGTTATGTTCATGTAAAATGATTTCAAAATTGATTAGACTCAAGTTATAGTTAGTAAAAAATATGTAATGTAAGGCAAAATCCCTTCTCATTACGGACGCCCCGATGTCTTTGCTTTTTAATTATTTTCATCCATTCCCCCTAGTGTCATTTATGCACCCCTACTGACATGAAATTTTAACGCATCCAATATCACTAGCTTTGATAAATTTGGTAAATTTTGTCAGCTACTACATACGCAATCTTGACCTTTTTCAGTATATTTCGCACTATTTTGCATTCATCGATAAAGTCTCATTTTTAAGTTGAAAGAGAGATGTGAAAAACATTAACTATGACTGCTTACTCAAGTTTACAGATTTCTAAACTATCCATTATACAAGATCAAATTGTATTTTATTCTAAACGACAACAAAATTACGACTGGATTTACTTAGTGATAATATTTATGTATTTTAAATAATTGTCCCATTTTCAGATATTTATTCCAATCTTTTGACACTTACTGGTCTGAAGAGGAAAAGGCAAATGTGAAAAATGAAAATACCATTACATACCAACGAAAACATTTTCTAGAATAAAAAATATTAGATTTTTTTATATACCTTCAATAATTTAAATGTAGGGACATTGTCATTAAAAGAATTTTAAAATATAAACTAGAAATATAGTACAGTACTGTTACGGCTCAATTATTACGTGGCATGTGCACGCGTATTGTCAGTCTAGTACAGTGGCAGTTGCATTATGGGACTACTGCATTAATGCATTCGGTCAAATGCAACTACGGCATTCGATTCAATTACTGCATTTGATGCATTTTAGTGCACAGTTCGGTAGTACATTAGTGACTTTACAGCACCTCGTAGTCTATATAAAGTGCCCCTGGCCTGGTCTCCAGGCCCAGAGAGGCATCAGTGTTCGTGTGACAAGCAACCTGATCCGTGCTTTACAGTCTTCGCAGTAAGCTGTAACATAAAATCGATTTTACCAGCACGACTACCCGAGCTAGTCATTGCGAGGGTGCAATCAAGGTACGAAAGTCTTCAGAATCTGGGACGGCATCCAACGTCCGAGGCAAGGCCAGCCTTATTTGAAGAACTCATCTTCTTGGTGCGTCCGCGAAGGGCACTTTTCGGATTCACGGGATCTAGACTTCTCGTAGGCACGTTAAACAAGGGCTATAAGCTGACAATAAGGGAGGGGACTCCCGGGAAGAATTTTGTGCGCACGAGGCGAGCATTCGCCGGTTCAAGAGGATACATCCTCGGAAAAAGTCGAAGTCAGAGCCAGGGTCGCAACCTGCTGACTGAGAAGGTCAAGTTTCGCCTAAGGAAAGAAACATGGTTCGCCCGGGAACAAGAGCGAATCCAAATTCAGAAATGCCGGACCAAAGTCAGGAAGGTGCTGAGCTTCAGCCAGGAGATTCGATTCCTCAAGACTCTGTTATGCATCACGCAGAGGATGAAATCAAAGGAGAAGCCACGCCACAAGACAGTCAGTGCACTGTTGAGGTAATGGAGGAACTTCGTGGGCGGTCAATGGCATTTCGACCGTACTAAAGGAGATGGTTCAGCTTACCAGTAAGTTCGGACAGATAAAAGGGCTTCCAAGGGGTCATTCTGCGGAAGTCAACACAGAAGAAGCCCATATGGAGATGGCGACCGAAGAAGATGAAGACAGGATTGAGTCAAAGAAGGATTCCCGCGGCACTTATCCTGTACACGTAGCCCACAAAATATACAAAAGCTCTCTCGAAAACTCTCGATGTCGTAAGGCCGGAGACGGCTCTTTCTTTGATGCTAAAAGAACATGGTACCGCCTGTTAAAGGACTTCCCAATTCAGGAGAGTGACGAGAGGCGCCTTCTTTCTTGTGCATTCGAAAGAGATGCGGCTAGAATTTTCGAGAGTGTGGCGAGTGTGCACTGGAATGCCAACGCAGATGAGCTCTGGGACCACTTGGAGGCTAGACTGTGCAACAAAGCGCAGCTAAGTGCATTGCAGGACAAGTTTTTCAATATGAAATGGAATCAGAAATATGAAATGTGTCCGCTTTTGGAGAACGTTTAAGGTCTGCTTCCATGACTCTGCAGATTCCAATCTCAGACGAAATTATGGTGAACCGCTTTAAAGCAGGTCTGCCCCAAGTCTCCAGGAGCAAGCAATTCTGGTATCAGGGGACTACGACACCGTGGTAAGTACCATTTCTAGGTTTGCGGCAGTACGTCAGTCTGCGAGTCGGGAAAGTGTCCGGCAAGTCCAAGAGCCAGTCAAGCAATACATGGGAGTACCGCGTGGGGAAGCAGGGTATAAATATCCTCAAGTAACCTGCTATTACTGCCACGAAAAGGGCCATATGGTTAGGGACTGTTGGAAGAAGAAGAATGACGTGATGCGGCGCTATCGTGGTAAAATCCCACAGGGGAAGGCCTGGGGGTCCGAAGCCCCCATTCGAGAAGTAGGGCCTCCATGGGAGGTAAAAACAAGCGTGAGGGTTTTTGCGCTTGTCGGGAGCCGATTTGGTGGCAGGGGATGGTTGACGATGAAGAGGTGGCAGTCCCAGTCAAGATATTTGGGGACGATATTCAGGCACCAATAGATACAGCAGCTTCATCAATCTGGGTGGACTGGAAGTGGTTCCAGGATAATGGGGGGATGCTGCATCCAACAGATGGTAGAGCTCGTGCGGTGGATGGTCGGGGTGTTGAAGTCAAAGGGGAAGGCTCCGTCGAGTTCCATATATGGGGACTGAGTTTTTGCGAAAATGTCCGTGTAATGACCCAACTTCCGGACAAGCTGTTGATAGGGCGGCGGTTCTGGCGAAAGCACAAGCTTTGGCTAGACTTGGAAACGGATTCAGCGTCCATATTGTATCATGGGAAGAGGTCAAGGGTCCGTTATCCACACGGGAAGAGCAGAGGGAACTCGTGCATGAAACAATTCAGGCGGTCATTGAGGACCATGAAGTGGGACAAAAGCCATAGAGGCAATGGACCTTTCGAGTTTTCTTCAAGCAAGGAGATGCAAGGTAAGCTTCGTAACCTGTTGTGGGAGCGTCGACATATTTTCAAGGGCCTTGGGAAAATTGTAGGAATACAGCACAGGATATCACTGAAACCCAACGTGGAGCCGGTCTGTGCCCCGATGCGGAGGCGATCACCCAAAGAGGAAGAGATCGAGCGCCTTTCAATGCAGAGGCTTATTGAACTTGGGGTTCTAGAGCCGTCAGTATCCCTTGGGCTACGAATAATGTGTTTGTGAAAAAAAAGGATTCAGGAATTCGGGTTACATCCGATTTCCGACGCCTAAATGATCTCACCATCACAGACTCTTATCCAATGGAGAACATGCGAGAGATCTTGGACTGGTTGGGTGGTAAGAAGATCTTCTCAGTCTTTGACCTTAAGGATGGCTTCTACCAGGTCCCTTTACATCCTGATTCCAGGCCATTTACGGCGGTGCGAACAGTGCTAGGCCTATATCAATACACTCGACTGCCTATGGGGTTGAAAAACGCTCCTGGAACTTTCCAACGGGTAGTCAACAACATCTTGGGGATCGGAAGGGGAGAGACGTATTGGCCTTCCTAGATGATACAAGCATCGGAACTGGCACTGAGGAGGAGCATCTCGATTCCTTAGGTGCCATATTGGATACTCTGCTCAAGGCGGGTGTGAGACTCAAGTTATCCAAGTGCTCCTTTGGGGTTCGGCGAGCGGAAGTATTGGGCCATGTAGTGGACGAAGAAGGTTTGAGGCCTTCCGACAAGCACATTGAGGCTATCAGGAACCTGGTCGAGCCGGCATCAGGGGATGAACTAATGAGATTTCTGGGGCTCGTGAACTTCTTCGCTGCATTCGTAGACCATTTTGCGGACAAAGCCGCCCCACTCTATGACGTCCTCAAGGGACAGGTTTTTCCAAGAAAAGGCGGCATGGGGAGCGACTGATTATACCGGACTGGTCGGATAAATGGGGTATAGCGCAAGAGAAGGCCTGGAAAATGTTGAAGGTGACTTAAGTAAGCCAAGGTCTTAGCCGCGCCTATACGGGGAGCAAACAAAAGGGTGATGACAGACGCCAGCTCATACGGACTCGGTGGAGTTTTGCTGCAAGCCGATGAGACGGGGCGATGGCGTCCCATCTCGTTCGCCAGCAGAGCCCTTCGGAAATCGGAGAAAAACTATGCACCCACGGAGAAAGAGTGCTTGGCAATCGTGTACGCCTTACAAAAATGGCGGCATTATCTGCATGGAGAATCTTTCACGGTAGTTACAGACCATTTGTCACTGAAATGGTTGCTTAACCTTAAAGAGCCTCGGGAGAAGTTGGCCAGGTGGGTCATTGCAATTCAGGATTTTGACTTCAATATAGAGCACCGTAACGGACCAGAACTAGTTGTCCCGACACCCTGAGCCGGGACGCAGTCCCGAAGCCCCTATGCCAGAGGTGCTACGGGGAAATTGATTCCAAGAGTTTGGAGCGGGCTAGGGAGGAGGCAGGGAAAGAAGCCATTTCGAGACTTGTAGAAGAACATCAGGGCAGAACACCAGAGCACGACCACAAACGATACCCGCCAGATAAACAGCGATTGCGGAGACGCAGATCGCAGAGTTTGGGGATCTGCAGGCCTACGCACGATCGCAGGATAAGTTCTTGGTGGATGAAGACGGGGTTCTGCGATACTCCGGAAGAGATGAGCTTCCCATTGTGACGCCAAAGTCATTAGTGCCTGAGGTCCTTAAATGGGTCCATGGTTCACAAGTGCATGGGCACTACGGTCTCCGACGAACGATATGCAAGTTGCTTCCTCGGTACTACTGGAAGGGGATGCGGCGTGATGTGGCTGCATTCCTGAGGAACTGTCTGCAGTGCACAGTAGCACGGGAGCGTAATCCAGCCCGACAGGCTCCTTTGGAGGTGGTTCATCCGAAACGAAGGTTTCAGCAGGTCGCTTTTGACATCCAGACGATCACTCCACGCACGGCAAGCGGTAACATCAAAGTTCTAGCAATAATTGATGTCTTCACAAGATTTGTAAGGGCTAAGGCCATACCGGATGAAAGGGCTGAGACTATTTCGAAAGTGCTCATCGACGAATGGATTTCGATATTCGGCCCGATGGAGACCTTGATGTCAGATGGGGTCCAAACTTGACTGGATCGGTGGTGAGAAGTCTGACTGATTTCTTGGGCATCGGTAGAATGCAGGCATATCCGTTTCATCCTCAAGCGAATGGCACAGTAGAGAGATGGAACCGTACCCTTATCAAGGACCTGGCGAGTTTTATGGCCACCGGCACGGAGGATTGGGATGAACACGTCACCTTAGCATGTTTTCGGTACAATACGGCGTGTGCGCAGCGACCGGTATCACGCCGTACAAGGCTATGTTTGGGGTTGAAGCATTCCAGTCCTGGGGCGAAGTGGAAACAGCCTGTTTTGAAGACGAGCCGGAGGATCTTCCCAGTCGCTTAAAACTTCTTCACCACCGCTTATATGTCCAAGGAAGAAATTCAAGGTCCAGAGCCAAGAGAGAATATGACAAACGGGTCAATCCGATCGAATTTAAGGAGGGAGATCGCGTCTTGCTATGGTCAGTAGAATTGAGCAAAGCCGAAGGAAATAAGGTCATCAAGCCCTGGATTGGACCGTATAGGGTCAAGGAAAGGCTAGGAAGAGTCGGATATATCTTGGAGTCTGAAGTAGGGGGTAAGGTAGCCAGATCACACGCCAACAGGCTGCGAAGGATCGGAGCTCAAGTTGCAGAAACTGGAAACCCTCGATGGTGTGTTCCCGGATTCCTTACGAACAGTGAAGAAAATATCTGGAGAAGAGACAAGGAGGAATGAGAAGACAGGTGAATTAGAACGTCATTTCAAGGTACAACTTTCGGGAAGAAAGTCGCCCAGATGGACCCCGGAAAGTGAATTACCGGAAGTTGTGGTGCGTTTGTATGAAATTCGTGTAGCCAAAGGGGTTGATAACCCGCTCTCGCAGGACGGCCCAGATTCCCACTGGGAGACTACGCTACAGGCTTCGGACACTCTTCAGGAGTCGGACTCCAGGCCCCTACAGACCCTGTAGGTGGGACACGATTTCATCGCTAACCACATCTTGCGCGAATCAAGATGGGCCAGGTACCCTTGCATCATTGCAAGGATCCCTAGGTGTCGGACACCCGGCCCCCAGCGACCCGCTGGGTAGGACGTGGTTTCAGCTGCCTGTCTCATCCCTGCACGCACGGGATGGGTGCAAATGATCCTTATGAGACGTCCCAAGGAAGCTACTAGCGGAAGCCCGTTTTCACCCTTAGCCCAGCTGGCCTCTTGCAGGAAATTGCGCGGCCAGTTCCAATCAAGACAAAGACTGCACGCCACGACACCCTGTCTGCCGGAAATACTCGCTTGCACTCACCGTTATCCGCCCCTAAGGACCGGTCGAGGCAGCATGGCAGTACGACCGGCATTAGTTCAAGTCGCCAGGCTCGCGTCCGCGATAAAGTCGCATCGACCGCTCGTCGTCCAAGCCTTGCTGAAACGGATGGTACGGAATCACCGACGGTAGGTATGTAAGGGGGTGCAATGCAGGGTCCTGAAGTATGCTTACAGTAGGCTACAGTTACCGGGCCTCAACGGTTACTGTACCCGGGCCTCAATGGTTACTGTACCGGGCCTCAAATCGGTGCTGCAGGTTGTGCTACTGTAAGACGGACCCACTGTAAGGCATTTCTCTCTTGATGTACGTAGTTCCGCCTTCATTCGAGTGAAGTGGTTGAGCGACGAGGTTGAGAGCCGAAGGGGTAGACTGGGAAGTGCAGGATAGTGAAGGGGTCAGAGAAGCGAGCGCATCGTGTAGTTCGTGCGACTCAGGAGAGTGCGGGAGCCCAGAATTTTCGTTGCGAAGGATGCAGATCGGGCACAGCCCGCTGGTCGAGGCACGAGCGGAATTAGAAAGCAAACTCGGCATCCCCAGTGCGACGACAGCGGCAACACCTGCAGTTGGGTGTGGAGAGTTCGTTGATGCCGGGCCAGGCTCGACAACACCGCGACAGGCCCTTGCACACATGCAAACATGCTTCGTTGTAGTTCGCTCATGCGTTCTCCAAGTGAGGTTGTAGCGAGTCCCAAATGCTTCTCCCGTAGCACAGGTGACCGCGAGTCCTTGAGTACGACGTTACAATGTACATCGTCCTGTGAGGCGTTGGTCCAAACCTTCGCTTGCAACATGTGCACGTCCATCTTTTCTCGCCACGAGGGTATGGCAATGTGTTGCCTGAAGAAGTCCACTTGATAGGAGGCCGCTTGACGGTCCTGACAAAGGTAGTCTCGTCTTACCACGTGCGTGGACGACAGGTGCAACTTCCGAATGTACCGCAGCGGGAACACACTCCTGTAAACCAGGGAGGATAGCGCGGGCAGCGCCGCGACGCAGGTTGAGGATTCCCGTCCAGGCTTTCCGGACGTCACGTTCGCGTTAATAAGTGATGCGACGGCTTGCTGTTGGGATGGTTGGAGTGACGATGAGGGACTAGCAGCACAAGCGAAGAGAAGGGGAGACGGGGAGAACTGGCCACCATGAGTGACAGTAGCAATTTGCTTCGCCTTCGGCGGAGTGCAATCAGGAATGCACATTTGAGTAGACGTGGGACCTCTCCCATACACTCCATCCAGCTGAGTCAAAAGGAGTTCCGGCAGCGGACTCCCTCCCCTGCTTGTGATTCGTCCTAAACGGAATGAGACCGACCGTCAACAGAGTTTCGCCTGGCCATAACATCGGAAACACCGAAAGAACTGACATCCTCTGTAGCATAACCTGAAGGTGTGGTATTGCTTCAGGCGGCGCTCCGTAAGACTGGGGAGCCAAGGGTTGCGGTACCTGTTGCAGAGAGGATGGTGGGTTGTTCGGCAACAATACCGATGTGTGCTGATGCAACAATGCCGAGGTATGTTGACGTGACAAGGCCGTTGGGTGCTGATTCAAAAAACGGTGCGGAGCGATCGGGGACGGTCGATGGATTCCGGATGGGATGGAACCAGAACTGGCCATTCAATGGCTCGCTGCGGTTTTAGTGAGGAGGGCCTGTTAATGTGGACACCCAAATTCAACGGGCCCGGCCCGGCATCCGGCAGAGCTGAATCAAGAACTGACGGGACCTGGACACTCGGATTTGGAGAGGGTGGGAAGGTCGAAACAGAAATACGGCCTACGAATCCTGAGGACTGCGTGACAGCTTGGGCACAAGGTCATCCGCAACACCGACCTCAGCAGTATGCAGAAATGAGTCTGGGGTAGCCCAGGCAATAGCCCGAGTGATTGAGATTTTGCAAGTTAGTAGGGACGACGGGGAGGGCGGCGCTCCGTAATACAGGTGAGCTAGGGGTTGCGATACTTGTAGCGGAAATGTGGGGAATTGTTTGCAACGAGGCCGACCTGTGCTGATCCGTTCAAAGGGGTGCGGCGATTACAGCTCTCCCGGACAGAGACGTACAGTGTAAAACAAAGGAGGTGACGAGATCGCTTCCTTCAAAGGGGTGCGGCGACAGCTCTCCCGGACAGAGACGTACAGTGTAAAACAAAGGAGGTGAATATACGCGAGGAGTGCACAAGGTACGAATGTTACGGCTCAATTAGTACATGGCATGTGCACGCGTATTTTCAGTCTAGTACAGTGGCAGTTGCATTATGGGACTACTGCATTAATGTATTCGGGTCAAATGCAACTACGGCATTCGATTCAATTACTGCATTTGATGCATTTTAGTGCACAATTCGGTAGTACATTAGTGACTTTACAGCACCTCGCTAGTCTATATAAAGTGCCCCTGGCCTGGTCTCCAGGCCCAGAGAGGCATCAGTGTTCGTGTGACAAGCAACCTGATCCGTGCTTTACAGTCTTCGCAGTAAGCTGTAACAGTACTTATCTGTTCAAACCCATATAACCTGTAATAAGATATTAATTTTAAGTGGGATAAGCTCAGTTCCTTTAATAATTAGATATGCAGGAAGGCTATACTATTAAACGTTTCGACAATATCAAAACTAGACCAAATTAATTACAAGTATAATAAATAAATTGTGAGATTTAAAATGCTAAATCCAAACTTCAATTCGAAAAGTGGGAATTTTTTTCGGTTCTTACTATGCTTGCATATATCAAAGGGTTTTAAATCTCTAAAAGTATCTTTTTCGAACTAATATTACAGAATAATTTTTGCAAAAACGATTTACTTGGTAAATAACCTATATTACTGTTTCATGAAAATTTGATCGAAGCCAGTTTCAATCATTTTAGAGGTACACATGATTTCATTTCATTTCTACAATTAACATACGAAAAATATCTATAAGTCGAATTCATAAAGGTAAATTTTGATAAAAACATATCTGCATTATTGTGCTGCTTCAATTCTCTCAACATTCGCATTTGACCTGCCTAGTTATATTTATTTTCTGAGAGCAATGTAAAACTCCAATTTTCTGGCCATGTGAACTTCTTAGATGATTTTGAAAAGTATTTTCCAGTTTTCATGGTACGACTTATTTCAGATTAATTTATTATTGAACATTTTGAATAAAGATCCATTATCCAGCTATGGAAATGATGACATCTAGGAGAAATGCAGTTTGGGATGAATACATATTCATTCCAAGATATGTCTGGAGCTGAATAACTTTTATAGCGCAATATAAAATGAGGACCTGTACAAAAAAAATTTCAGATAAACCAGAAGTGAAAAATAATTTGAGAAACACACAAACACTTTATCAAGGCAAATAGCTAACAGCAGCAGGGATAAGTAAATAAGCACGCATTACAACAATCAGGGATAACTTATGCAGCTGATTTGCTCCAGTAGTTGGAACTGATTTGAACCTTTGTGTTGGACGTTTGCTCGAGACAGAACTGGTAATTGCAGGGTTCAAAATGCTTGATTGCTCGAATCCTCGGATGCTGCTGTACAGCGGCTATGGGCACGGGGCGCTTCTTCCGGGTATGGTACCCCAAAGGGGTGTAGTTTGAGAGGTTCCGTTTGGTGCCAACTTTACTTGTCTTGAGTGGATGTACGCTACCAGCAATGGCCGGCCTGGGGAGGCACACGAAGGGGAGAGGATGTTCCAGCAAAAAGGGGGGTGAGCTGCCAGGACCAAGGATAATGGACCGGGAGTAATGGAATGGTGGAATTGGATGAGGTGATCGGAGTGTCTCTCCAGACGCTGAAATCCTTGTCCGGTCCCATTCATTCCATCAAGCGTACGCTTGGGTAAACTCTTTAGATTTGGTGTGATCGCGTCATAAGAGTTGTAAGGAGAGTAGCGCGGTCATACGCCCGTGACCAGTATGCGCGTTGATCCTCTGACGAGGACCAAGTCAATACTTCTATCGGTTGCTGAATTTGCGTGACACTTGAATCATCAAATATTCATAATAAAACAAAACGATCATAATATAAATCAAGAAAAAAGGACAGCTTGTGATTGGGCCATGAAGTATGAATGGAGGGTAGGAGGCGGGAGAACAAGCGACGACTTGGGAGACCAGTAAAAGCAACGGTGACGACCAAAGTCGTGGATTATCTAGCCCTGTTTAACGGGCTGTCTTCGCACTTGCGCAAGTCCTTGCAAACCATGAACATTACAAGGAAGACACGTAGCGCACTTTTGATGTGCTTATGGTCATCTGACCTTTATTTGAAATCAGAATGTCACGCGTGTCTTGCTTATAGTGGTAGAAGGGCAGACACGATGAAGCCTCTCCATACATTCACCCATAATTTTCGAATCATAACACCAAAATATTCACAAAATCGCTTCTGATTGTGTTTTTCAAATCGATAAGAAAAGTCAGAGGTATCCAATATTTGAACACTTGTACTAACAAAGTTCGATAACTTTTTTCTAGCAAAGAAAACGTCTTAGCCGTAGGTACTACCTTAAAAGCACCTTTAAATATAGAAAAGCCATCTCTGATTCTATTTTATATTTTTCTGCTGTTATTCATTAGTATACTTTAACGGATTTGAAAAAATTAACGAAAAATAATGAAATGAAATTCAAACAAAAAAAGGATTACAAATATATATACTAGATATTTAAATATAACAGAAAGCGACCTTAAGCATGAATATTTCTTTACTGAGTAATCATACTGAGTAATCATTCTAACCTGCCTGGAAGGTAACCAAACTGTTCCCCCGCCTCCTGGATACCGTGGGCCACTACGCATCAACTTGCAAAGGGGTGTCGTGCGGTGCGCCGTCACAACCGTCTTCGGGATATTCTATACCGAGAACTTACTAGCCCGGTCATTCCCCTCGCCATAATTCGGGAGCGAGTCTTTGCCGCCGACCTTCACAAGAGCTCAGCCGAGCAACGCGCACTGGACCTCGTCATCGACGACCCCTAATTCGCGCCCATACTACAGGTTATTAACATGACTTTTGTCAGTCCTCACTCCGCCCCATATCGCAACCAGGCAGATGGAGGTCTCCCAGCACTGACACGAGCCGAAAAGCGCAAAAGGGAACACTACGTGTTACCCTGTCGTGCCGAGGTATGGACCTTCTACCTATGGCCATCGAAATTTACGGACAAATTGGGGCAACCGAACTCCACGCGCTCCATGACATGAGTAACTTCACTGCCGACCGCCGAGAGAAGCATCCTATGTCTAAATTCTCTAAGCTTAAGACAAGTGTCTCAGCATTTTTTATACAGTACAACGCAGTCATGATTAATCACCGAAAACAGAGAACATACCCTCCCTTCTGACGTCCAGAATAATTCATGTTTTCTTGTGGGGGATTGCCTGATCCCCCACAAGAAAAAATGAATTAAAGGGTCTCTTTTTCTCTCTGAAATATGCAGATAACGTTTTTTTGAATGATAACTTACTTTAACGTTTACATCATAGGTATTTTCGGGAATTGAGGAAAATCTTTTGATTCAGCAAAAGGCTTTGGCTTTTTGATCTTAAAATCAAGTTGGAGAAAACAGAACTTAAAATAGAGTGAATGCTCACCATCTTTTTCCGTGAAAAATTAAAACATTTGGAAAAAATATGTTCTTTATCCTGAATTAAATCAATTAGGAATAAAATTTTTCCATGATATGCCAAAAAATGCAGCATATAGACAAAAAATATCTGAATAAAAAACATCCATGACCTTTATTGGGACAAGATTGTTAAGCACGAAAGTTCTGGAAATAGCTCCTAACAATAAAATTAGAAGATCAAAATGAATTTAAAATGAGTATGAATACTAGTCTACTACTTCTATCGCAGAATATTTACAAGTTCCTTTTTTCTAACACTTTATATCTAATTTTCTAAGAAAATAATCATGGAATTTTTATAAACCATTCATCAGTTCTGTAGTTGTAAAATCGTTATTCTATAGAGCTCAAGAAAAATATTTCAGATAATTTAAAACTTTTCTTGCCCCGTTGATAGTAAAGACACCTTTGCAATTCGAATAAGTGTTTTTAGACGAGAAAAATATAAATTTGATTAAACTTCGGTTAAAAATCTTTTTAGGTTACTTGAACTATTAAAATGTCTCCAAAAAGCCATTAAGGCTACCAAAATTGCTTTTCTAGCAGTTATGCTCCAACCAGAAGACCAGAGTTATTTATTATGCTTTTTAGAACAGAACATAATTGCTGAAACAGTTTTTTTATTTAAAAACTGACTAAATTTGGAATCTATAGAAAATATCACAGAAAGTCAGTCCTTTTGACACTTGTTGAAATTTCCTTCATGATGCAAAGTTCAAAAATATTTATAATCTGAAATTTAACACAAAATTTTTACGCCTCGTTAGAATCAAGATATTAAAAGGGAGAGTAGAAAATGATTCATTGTAAAAGGTGCGTTTTTTCCTTATTCTGTTGTTTATTGGAATCTTCCGTCTCAATCACTACATTATGCATATAAATATTCCATTAATTGCCTCTCAGTTTATTAGGAAAAAGTGTAACGAAAGTTTCAGCTTACTTTTTTAATTTATTAACATTAGATTCGATTTTTGTACTTTGAAATATTAACGATTCTTTGTGATGTATTATTTCCAATAATTTAACATGGATATGAATATTCTATATCCGGCGAGAATTCGAACCCGGTGGAAATTGATTTTTGGATAAAAGTAATAATATTGCTTTATTAAGAATGAAATAAGTCTTAAGAAAAGAACACTGGCTATTATTACATTACTAAGGCTATTTTAAAAAAATTAGCTTCCGGTTGTTTTCCTCATAGTTTTTTTTCTGCTGAAAAGGGCTTACATTAAAATGTTATTGATAATGTAAGGGAGAGGGTTACAGAAGCAATTTAGGAGAGAAATACATTGATTACCGCAAATTCCCGAATATTTTAGTAGTTTCTGCATATAATTCCAGTTATAATGCTCATGACATACTGAAACTAAATTTTATGAAAATTTCTCTGTCATCAATAAAACAGTTTGTAGTTCTGGAAATATAGATCAGTTAAAAATTAAATACAGAACACATGTATTTCCAGAGAGCTCTACTAATGTACTATCGCTCAGTTCTATGATTCAAAGTAAAATGTTGAAATCTTTTTGTTTACACACATTTTTAGCTTTTTATCCAACCAAATTTTATTTTAATTTCTTCATTCTCAACAAGATCGAATATGATATGTCTATTATTTTTTCACCACATAAAAAGAGGAAAAATGAAAGAATTTGAAGTTTTTGAAAGAAAGATTTATTATTTGTAGTCAAAAAAGAAAATTATTTAGATACTTCTAGACTTGAGAAAATTTCCTTCAGTGATTCTTAATCACTGTATCATTCAAGTTCAAATGAAAAATGTGTTAGTTTTTAACTTGTTCAAAACTTCCCTCAAAAAATAAGTGAGGCATACAGATTATGATGATTTTTCATACAAATTTTATAAACAACATTTGCTACTGTTAGTATTTATTTGCTTGGTCGTCATTGATATTATGTAATTGTATAACTTTATTTGCAATTTTATGTAATATTCTGTAGAAATTTTGAAAGAATATTGAAATGAAATCCCCCTCAAAGCTCTTATTTCGAATATAGAATTGAAATTTCATTGCAAGCCAATGAAATAGAGACGCATTGTACAAATTCCAAAGCGTAGAATATCGATGTCAAATACCGGAAATAAACCTCCACAGCATATCGCTATATTCATTACAACCAATACATCACGTTTTCAATCACTTTCATATAAAGCCAATATAGTTTAAGGATTTTTACTACATAAGTATGTAAATTGAGCGACGAATCTACTAAGAATAATGATTATGAAGTTGATATGATACATAAAACAATATCCATTATAACGCTCAGCACTCTGTGGTGCCATCTAAATGTGTCATTTATTGGAATTATAATTTCTAACTAGCTCTTTCTAACGTAAAATAATATTTAAGAAGAACAAATGAGTTTCTATGAGTCTGAAACGTATAAATGTTGACAGGTAGAATCATTTCTGAATATAATAAGATAAAATAACATCAAGAATTAGTTACATGACTCCAATGAGTCAAAATCGTGTAAAGTGGATAAAGAAAGGGATATAAGTCTATCAAAGTTAAAATACCAAAAAGAAGGGTAAATAGGTACAAAAGCTGATCGGAAGAAAACATGAAACCTTAGTTATATTGAACATACTTTTTAATATATACAAATCCGTATTGCCATATCACATCAAATTTAAAGTATCACATCAAGCTACTTCTAGTTTCGCTCCTTTAAATTATTTACAATTTCATTTAGCTTTTATTCAAGCATTCACCTGCACTTTTCGCTTTTTGATCATAGATATGCTGATTCTCACTTACATGTCTAAATTCTGTCAGGAAATAGCATACTTAGCTTTCAATTTTGTTGACCAGGTCCCTATAACGAACTTCTGAAGCCCAACAAATTGTAAAGATCTAAATTTTCGAATTTACATTTAATAATGTTAAAAGACCTGGAGGTATTGAGCTTTTTTTCACAAGTTTAAAAACCACAGTTCTAAGCTGAAATAGGGAGTAACCATATTTTAAATTTCGATATCTTCTCTTCATCAATATAGCTAGTTCTAAAAACGATTTACATCTTTTAATGAGCACGTTTTAATTTTTACATGGTACTCTATGTGCAACGATTGCAAATAAAATACCAATGATAGGGTACAAACCAAATATTAATGACCTTGCTCCTTACGACTGATATGGTATTTTCAAACCAAATAGTGCGTGGACTATCCTTGGCGATTCGTTCCTATCTTCGAGGAAAATCTTCGTCCAGTAATTCATCCGTTCCGTACTTGAATTCTCGCTCCAGGACTGTTTAAGTTTTGCCACGAGCGTAAACTTGCTCTTCATACCTTATGGATATTATCAATTATTCCACCTGTAGATACATGTTCGCTTTGATACCATGTGTGTGGGGTGATAAGGGCACACGAGCAGATCTGGGTAGAACTGTGGTTGAAACTTTGGTTGAGGCTGGCTGGGTTAAGCCGGCCGCTACAAACCAGGGCTTATATAGAACTAGATATAGCTACATATTAAAGGAAAATCCAGTCTAACATTTGTGAATGCAAAGGTTTTCCCGTAAACTGCCCTTACGGTATCGTAAGTAGCGCTTTCGGAGTTGTAGTCGGCACGAGTGACATACTCTGACAAGATGTAAGAAGTAAATTGGTCCAGGTGGCATGGGATAACGAGGCAACTTTCGATTGGTAAAGCAATGATATAATATTCCAGTTCGCAACTCGCCCGTAAATGTTCCAAGTGTACCGATGGGGTCAAACGCTGTGATAAGAACTGTAGGAAATGTGTAATGACAGCAAAATGCCTAGTGGCCCTAGTTGTAAGGTAACCGATGGATGGAATCTACAGTACAGTACGCTAGTTGCAGTAAATTCGTGTAAAGCTGTAAGGCTGGTGAAGTGAAATACAACATCACTTCTCCCTACAGAGAAGAATCGCCCCGATTCTTCAGGTTCTGCTTGTAGTTATTCAAAAGTTCTTGTGAATTCTTTAGGTATGATTCGGGAAGCCACGAGTTCTTATGATCTCCGTACCCCTTCAATTTTACAAGGAATTTTTTTTCCACGTTCCTTCTTGTGAGCGATTATAGATTCACACTCGTATTCCTCATGTCCATCTTGAAATTGGAGAGTTGGCAGGGGTGGAACTTGTCGGTTGAATTCATCTGCAAAGAACGGTTTCAAGAGGCTAGCGTGGAACGCGTTACGTATTTTTTGTCAATCATCTTTTGAGATAACTGCAGTCGGTATGTCACACCGTAAATATCTTCTGTGCTTTCAAAGGGACCGCAATACTTTGTGTTCAGTTTGCGTGATCCAGCGGCATCTTCGAGAGTTAAGTTCTTTCTCGATAGCCAAACCTTATCACTAATCTTGAACGTAGACGACCTTCTTTTCTTGTTTACATATTTTGCAGTGGATTCATTGGATTTTCGGATTTAATTTTGGGTTTTCCTTGGTGCTTCCTGCATATCTTTTAGGAATCCTGCTGCCGCTGGATTATTTGACACTAAAAACCACAAGTAAATTTTCTTAGTTGAAGTCCATAATTGAGGAAAAATGGTGACAAAGTTGTGGTTAAATTCACAGAGGAGTTGTAGGCAACTTCAAAGTCTACCAGATAGTTATCCCAATCTGATTTGTCGATGCTAACGAAAGCACTGATCATTTCCTCTATTTTGCTTTTCATTATCTTCGATTTTTCATCAGTTTGTGAGTAGTATGCAGAGGAGGGGGATATTTCTGTTCCTAGTAGAGCAAAAAGTTTTGTCCAAAACTTGCTCATGAAGATGAGATCTCTGTCACATATGATATTCTCTGGTAATCCATGATTTCGGTGCACGTGATTCTTGGACAGCAGAGGTATTTCAGTAGCATCTGTATTTGGCTTCGTCGGTAATATTCTGATCATCTTAGGAAGTCTGTCAACGACTGTTACCATGCCGTTGTTTCCACTTCTCGACTTTGGAGAGGTGTGATGAAATCCATGGTTATGTGGGTCCATTTGGTTTTCGGTGGTTCTAGTGGTAAAAGACATGCGGGCTTCTGATTGTTTTGTTTGTTTCTCTGACATTGGAAGGAACGTACGTATCGGATTACATCCGAACTTAAAGTTTTCCAATAAAACTTTGGTGATATTTGTTGATAGTTTTGCTTATCCCTAGGTATCCCGTGTTAGGCGTGCAATGATAATCATACAGAAGCTTGACTCCAACATTTCTTTCTGGTACACAGATCTTCTTGTTTCTAAGTAGAAGCACCCCTCTACGCTCAAAGGGAGCTTTAGGATCTTGATAATGGGTTCTGAGGTTCTCATCTCTGCCATAATCTCCTGCCAACCCCACTAACTCAGTGTTTTTGAATGCTTTAGTCGAGATTTTATTGGATTATGAGGATGTCTTGGTAATAACTTCTTGGAGTAGTGAGTTTTTCCGGTGATTAGGTGACGGCTCATCTTGCGGTTTCCTCGATAGTGCGTCCGCCACTACATTTGATTTTCCTGAGATGGTTATTATCTTTAAGTCTAAATTAACTAATCTTTCGAGCCATCTCACTTTTCTTGGGCATCTTTTCGTGGGTTTCTAGGTATCAATGGGGATAGCGTTCCGAGTGAACAGTGCATGAATTACTGTAAACGTAGGATTTCTACAACTTGAGGGAGTTGCTGGGGCATTGGTGGGTCTAAACGGCAGAACAAGAAATTCAAAGTGCCCGTATCGTGTTCTGAAGGCGGTAAATGGAATCGAATCTTCGTGTAGTCTAATCTGGTGATAACCAGATCTAAGATCATTTTGCTGAAGAACTTGCTCCTTTAAGCTGGTCGAAAATGTCGTCAATTCGTGGTAAGGGATAGCTGTTTTTTACAGTAAGCCGTTTAAGGCTCTGTAATCCACACAATCCGTAGACTATCATTTCTTGCTCACGAATAGAATAGGAGCTCCCAAGGGGCTCTTATAGTTTTAAACTCAGCTTCATTAGCTCGTCCAACTGTTTTCGGAGTTCTGACATCTCTTTGCCAGAAAGTCTATAGAGACCTTTCTTCTGTGGTTCTGCTCCTTCCTTTAATTCTATTTCAAAGTCTTGTTTCCTTCTCGGGCAAACCTCTTGGGAGCTTCTCTGGAAACAATCAGTGAATGTTTCCAAACCTTCTGTATGTCTCGAGGGTATACTGGTGCTCTTGGCTCACTAAATGTAAAGGTCTAAGTAAACTGCAAATAACTCTTTTTCTCATCTAATCACTAACTATATATTGAAAGATACAAAAGGACTCACTACGGCATATCAGCAATAAATGAATAATTTCCCTTATGTTCGATTTCACCTCATTATTAAGGCAATTGATTTTTGCCCCATGCGAGGCGCACCATTCTTTCCCAAGAATTGCATCATAAGCTTCAATGGGCTTACGAAAGTACAGAGGTTTATTATAGGCGGTAATATGTACACTGACAGATTTACCGATTCTTGAAGTATCTGGTCCACACCGCTGCCATTTCAGCAAGCTCTCTGGAATATCGGGTCTTTATTTAATGTCTCTTGCAAAATGATTCTCTCAAAAAGTTGATCTCACCACCAGGGTCTATAAGGATTTTTTTCTGGCCCACCAGCAATTGTACCCTTGACAATGAGAAGGCCGTGTGATTTCTTTCGAATTCAGGGAAGAAAGTTTAAATGAACGTTGCACTCGACCTGATAGTAGACAAGAAGGATATTTTTGTTTGCTTCAACAATAAATCTCAAGTGTTTTTCTAATTCAAGTGCTTTGAATGCGTTTTCAATGAATGGAACCGAATAGGGACCTTCAATCAGTTCCTTCTGGGTTTTTGGCAGTTCTTGTCCATGTGGTCTTTCTGTGTGCACCTGACACAGATACCTTCGCGCATACATCTTTCACGTTCTTCTTTGGCAAGCTTTTGTAAATTAGAAGTGTTTATTTTCAGCCCCGGTATTTTATATGTTCCCAGTTTCTATCGGTACTGGACTGCTGTTGCCAGAAAAAGAGCCTCCATTTCCATTCTTTCCTCCAGAAGACTTTGGTAGGTTACAGGGTCCTGAACGCCGGTAGGCCGCCTCTACTCGCTCAACATCCTTCATAAGGTCGGAGAGGTTGACATATTCTTTGCTGCACAACGCCTTCCAGATATAGGACTTTAAATCGCGAGAGTAACGATCTATCTAGTCTTCAACTCCAATATCGGGTATGTCCAGTATAATTTTGTTGATGTCTTTGTTGAAGGTAGGAACACCTTTGACTTGCTTCCAGCGGCGAGCTTGTCTCGAGCGATCTTCTCTTTGTTCAATGTTTTCAAACGCAGGATCAAAGCACCTTCAGGGTCTGCCAGGAATTTATTACTTTCCTTTCTTCTGTCTTGGAGTGGATCATCGACCATTCATGGCAGTGCCAGCCAAGTAGCAGAGTGCTATGTGTAGGGGTCCATTGCCATCATTTGCTCCGAGATAGTTGTCCATCTGAACATACCAGCTGCCAATTGATCCTTTCCCGGTGAACATAGCAGGCTTTATTTCGTTGGGCCAGCCTGAATATCCACAGGTGCGTTACTTGACGAACTGGCCTGGTTTCGGGCGTTTACGAGTTCAGATTCTAAGGAGTATTCCTTTTGCGCTGCAATAGATATATCTGATCTGTGTGCCGCGATCTGGTTATTGGCATGCTCGAGATTCTGCTGCAACTGAAGTACCATTTGTGTAAGGGACTCTTGTGTGACATTCGGCTGATCCTTAGCTACTAGGTTCACAAAGGCAGTAACAGTGTTTGGCCTGGTATCTGAGAGGAGTTTCCGACCTTACACGAGTACTCGTGGTGGTACGTGTACACGTTTTCTGTAACACCTAGAGTAAAAGAGAGTCGCCTAGATGGTTCCTGGGCTAGTTACTCACGATGCGAAGCCTCCAGCAAGCTGGTTTTCAAAATGCCAACGTAGTAACTTTATGGCATCAGTAAAACGGGTGTCCGCTGCAGGATCCGACTATATTGCTAGCTAAGTGCTAACCGGGTGGTCCACGTCGGCCACGTGCAGCGAAATGCGCGACAGAATAGATTGTGCACTCGACGACCAGATTGTCTACTAATGCGCCTAAAAGCCCGAGTACGGATAACTCCTGTTAACGTGTGGAATTTTTCGGCAAAGAGAGGCAACAGTCCCTCTATGAAGCGGACGGTTTCGGGAGAAGGGGAACCCAAGGGATCAAAGGCCAGCGGTTGAAATTCGAAATCAGGGGCCTGTGTAGGGTTATCGGAGGGCGGGGGGAATCTACGCGACAATTTTCTCTCCAGGTCCGTCAATTTGTTGCGGTGTGCAATTGCAGCAGCACCGCCACTTCCCTTGTAGCTCTTGTTCTGACATCGTCCTTGAATGGAGAGACTACGGTGGCATCGCAGGCGATCGGGCTGGCCACAGTGCCTTCAGGAGCTGCTGGTGGGTGAGCCAGTATGTCGGCAGGTCGGAGGTCAGTGCTGGGCACGAGGAGTGGGACTTCGAGCTGGCAATCCAGGCCGGCGGCACGGGCGATAAGGCCGGCGATGACGTTTCGAAGTGAGTTATACGGTGTTTACGACCGAACTCAGACGAGCACAAGTCTACAGGTGGTCTCCTAGCCTGTCTATTTGGCGTTTAAAATGTGATATAATGAGAATTGTAGATATTATTTGGCATTCTGTGCTGGCTGCGCTTGCACTCTGCCCTGGCTGCGCTGGTGTGCTGCGTTTGCTGCGCTAGCATGCTGCGCTGGCTGCGCTGTCACTGTAGTTATAGTTTTGTTCTCAACTATTTTTAGAGGGGGCTTTGCGCCATACTGTAGCGGTGCCAATAGGGCACATAGGTACTGTATTGGTGCTACGGATTGTGAGGGTTGAAAACTCCATATAAGGGGCCGGAAATATGGATCAGGTGTTCCCGATTCTGGAACTGGATGGGGGCGTCCTCAGTGGTTTAAATATTTCGCAGGAGGCAATGGAGAATTCTAAGCCGATCGCGGATATTTATGTGGACTGCCTGGGCGGAATGGATATTTTGGGGGAACTTTTCGGCTCTGATGTAGAGGACTAAGATATTAAGGAAAGAATCTAGACATTTATCCTGATAGTATCTGCTGTTAGTCATTCTCGTTCACACGATTCCATTTGATGCATTTTATGGTTCTTAGTATGTTTCTTTGAGACTTTAGGGTACCCAAAAGTCTATATAAGCTGAGTAAACTGCTTCCTCTTGGAGGTCAAGCAAGTTGGCAGACAACTTCAAGTCAAGTCCGAGTAGTAGGAAGTTGAGAGTCAACTTCAGACCCAAGAAAACTTTTTCCTACGCTGTCGCAGAGCATCAGTGGTAGACCCTGCCCCTTTTATACTTGCTTGTAGCCCTCTCAACTCTCTTCCATATACACTCCTTTTTCGTTCAACTATACCACGGTAGCACTTTTGTCGCTTGCAACACCTCCTTCTTGGGTAGTTGGTTCTGAGTATCTCTTCTCCCGACGATTTACCCCTATCATTTGGTACTCTTGTGGAGGGGGTTGCACCCGAGGTATTCGAGTTGAGCAGTCTTAGGGAACCATTCGAGGGGATTTCTTTTCTGTAATCATGGATCTCAACGCTGCTCGTATAACGTTCACAGGGGGCAAGAATGAAGACGTTGAGGAGTTTCTCTATACATATGTCAACGTTGTGATGCGTGAGAAGAGCGATGAAGAGAAGGCCGAAAGTATCTTCGCCTATCTTCATGGTGACGCAAAGCACAAATATAAGGCCAAGTTTATCAACGGGTGGTCTCTTAACGGGAATGGGCGTAACTTCGGTGAGGTATGTGAGTGGCTTGTGAAAGAATATGCTAAGGAGGTAGAACCAGATGAGATGATTCGTACCGCCATAGAGGCCCGGCTCAACTTCGACGATTTGTTAAGCTCATTGGTATACTTGTGTGATCTCTATGAAAAGGCTGGGTTCAACGCCCAAGCCAAGTACGGAATGCTGCGTAAGGCGGCGATGGGGGATAAGCGGCTCTCCGATTTCCTCCTCATCAAGGGCCCTCACACTTTTAATGAACTGAAGGGTACCATAGTAGAATTTGTCAAAAATTCGGAGACGTTTCAGTCACTAGTGAGGTACCGAGGGAAACCCGTACATCTATGTCCGATCGTACATCCTGAAAAGAATTATCAAAGGCCGGCTACTAGCGCAGCAGCATTGGAATCAGTCAGGAGCGATGTCAAAAACTTGGAAGAAAGGTTGGAAACCCGATTCGATAATCGACTTGACATGATAACCTCGCAGTTGGAAAGCCTTACTCTTACCATTAAGAAGAACCAGTCTGGGGCCCCAAGGCCGCAGAAGTCTGTTCCTACTGTCACAAGCCTGGACACTTTGCAAATAGGTGTCCTGATAATCCACATAGAAACACTCGTTGTGGAAAGTGCGGTCGATATGGGCATCATGAAAGTAACTGCTGGTCTAAAGACAACAGAAGAGCAAATTTATCGGACGCAAGGAGCGAGTCAGGACCAGAGATGAAAATCTTACAAAAAGAAAGGATCAAAGTTGACGGATGCCGGTAACGTATCCATCGCTGAAGAAATCAGTCAAGTCAATGTGACAAAAAGGGATGGGGAAGGGAACATTTTATCGAAAAAACCTAGGCTAGATTATGGAATGCTGGAGCATATCCCAGCACCTGTACCTCCTCGAACCAAGAGGTCTGATCAAGTTGTTCCAGGAGTGGGAACTCCGGCCAAGAAGACGAAAAAGAGTAAGAAATTTAAGAGTATCCCGAAGGACGTACTAGAATATGTGAAGAAGTACAATTTGGTGGCTGAGCTTGCATCGGCCCCAACTGGGATAACGTTTGGTCAACTTTTGAGGGGCGACGCAGAGGACGAGAAAAGAACTCAAAAAAATTATCAGGTCTAATAAGTCCGCTAAGGGTAAGAAACTGTTTCTTCAATCGGCCTCGACAGCACCAAGACGTCTTAAACTAGTACCAGTCAAAGTATTGGGAATGAAACCCAAGCTCTTTTCGATTCGGGCGCTGTTCCAAACCTTATTTCAGAAACTTTGGTGACAGATCTAGGTCTTGAAATTATTCCAACTACTCGAAGAATAACTGTGGCGGATGGAACCGTATCAAAATGCATGGGCACTGTTGACAAGGTTTCCGTGTTCTTTGGGGACTCTAAAGTTGATGTAGACTTTCTTGTCATGCCTGATCTCCCTTTCGATGCAATCATTGGCTGCCCTACCATGGAAAGACTAGGGACCTGCATTGACTTGGGCAACCAAATCGTTTCAGTTAATGTTGACGGCAGAACCGTGAAGATGCCCCTGGATTTCGACAAAAGCACACATCCGGAAGATTTAAAGAAACGGACAGTGAAGATTTCACTTCTAGCTATGACAGCGAAGATTCGAACCAACTAACACTTTCGGAAGTGGAAAGGGTACGCTCGGGGAAATGAACATGGCATGGGACGATTATGATTCTGGGTTTGAAACAGATGAAGACTGGAATTCTAGGGTAGGTTTGAGACCTGAATGTGTTTCTTTTTGCGATAATATCGAATCAAAGGACGGAATTCGGAGCATGAAAGAAGATTACAATTGCAAGGAAAACAGAATATATCGAATTCCATATCTGAAGATGTGAGCACGCCGGAAGAGGTCCTTCAAAATTTGGAGGGAGATCAAGAAGAAGGGCCAGCCAAATGGCAGAAATTCAAGAAAAGTACAGCACCTTCCCCCCCGCCTCAATGAAAATATCCGACATGTTAACATCTTCCGAAGTAATTGCATGGAGCGTTCAGATTTAAGACAAGCAAGTGTACCGGTCACTCACTCATTTGAACTTACCGATACTCAACCAATTTACCACAGGCCTAGACGTCAACCGCCAAAATATGACCAATTTATCTCAGAGAATGTTACAAGTATGCTGGAAAATGATATTATTCGGCCAGTTTCATCCCCATGGTCATTTCCAGTTGTGGTAGCACCAAAGAAGGATGGAAAACTTCGCTTTTGCGTCGATTACCGACAACTGAACCAGAGAATGATACCCGATCGATTTCCGATTCCGAAACATGGAGGAAATCCTCGAGGACTTGAAGGACGGGAGATACTTCACCTCAATTGACTTTACACTGGTATTGGCAGATTCCATTGGATGAAAAATGTAAGGAAAAAACAACTTTACCAGCAAAGCCGGTACATTCAGGTTCGAAGTGATGCCTTTTGGTCTCATGAATGCCCAGCTACATTCCAAAGAATGATGAACGAGGTTTTGAAAGGACTTCCATTTGCAAGAGTTTATATCGATGATGTGTGATATTCTCAAAACCTTGGATCAGCACATATCGCATGTCAAGACGTGGTGGAGAGATATCTGCGTACAGCCTGAAAATTAAGTTAAGCAAATGCTTCTTTGCGAAAACGTCTATCCAATTACTCGGTCATATCGTCGATCAAGAGGGAATTAAAGTGGATCCAGAGAAAACGAAAAAAATCAAGTTGGCACCAAGGCCCTTCAAAGACGGAGGTTCGAAGCTTCTTAGGACTGGCCTCATATTACAGAAGATTTATCAAAGATTTCGCCAAGACTGCAGCACAGTGTCTTTTTAATACAGCGAACACTAACGGAAACAGAAATAGAACAATGATGACGAGCCGGGACGTTCGTCTTGAGCGATAGGGCGTGATATAATGAGAATTGTAGATATTATTTGGCATTCTGTGCTGGCTGCGCTTGCACTCTGCCTGGCTGCGCTGGTGTGCTGCGTTTGCTGCGCTAGCATGCTGCGCTGGCTGCGCTGTCACTGTAGTTATAGTTTTATTCTCAACTATTTTTAGAGGGGGCTTTGCGCCATACTGTAGCGGTGCCAATAGGGCACATAGGTACTGTATTGGTGCTACGGATTGTGAGGGTTGAAAACTCCATATAAGGGGCCGGAAATATATGGATCAGGTGTTCCCGATTCTGGAACTGGATGGGGGCGTCCTCAGTGGTTTAAATATTTCGCAGGAGGCAATGGAGAATTCTAAGCCGATCGCGGATATTTATGTGGACTGCCTGGGCGGAATGGATATTTTGGGGGAACTTTTCGGCTCTGATGTAGAGGACTAAGATATAAGGAAAGAATCTAGACATTTATCCTGATAGTATCTGCTGTTAGTCATTCTCGTTCACACGATTCCATTTGATGCATTTTATGGTTCTTAGTATGTTTCTTTGAGACTTTAGGGATACCCAAAAGTCTATATAAGCTGAGTAAACTGCTTCCTCTTGTGGAGGTCAAGCAAGTTGGCAGACAACTTCAAGTCAAGTCCCGAGTAGTAGGAAGCTGAGAGTCAACTTCAGACCCAAGAAACCTTTTTCCTACGCTGCTCACAGAGCATCAGTAGTAGACCCTGCCCTTTCATACTTGCTTGTAGCCTCTCAACTCTCTTCCATATACAATCCTTCTTGCTCGTTCAACTATACCACGGTAGCACTTTTGTCGCTTGCAACACCTCCTTCTTTGGGTAGTTGGTTCTGAGTATCTCTTCTCCGACGATTTACCCTATCAAAATCCTCGCAGTTCCGAGGAAGCGAGTCATCATAAACGGGCAGTCCCGAGTAGCGGCGAAGCATTATTTTCCAGAGTACCGCGATACTTCCGTGTCAGCCGAGGGATGTGCGTAAAGAAGGGCAGCACCGGGGCCTTTGCGGAGCGCTAGACCTTGTATGCATTGCCGTACATCTGAGTTCGTGTGTCGGTCCGGGTTCGGAGATCTGGCCCAGTGGTCGTCGCGCCAGTGAACCTTAGCCAGCGCCTCCTGCTGCACACGTTTCAGGTAGGTTTGGACGTATGCGTGTGCAGCAGCTAGAGGGAGCGGGTCGCAGGAACCCAGCTCGACGGGGTAGGCCATTCCAGGGATGTGCAGCAGGAAGTCTCGCATGTGACGGGCGGCTTTGGCGAGAAGGAAAGACTTGCCACGGCGTTAGCGGGAGCCGGTGAGCGCGGTGGAGCGGGGCCGATATGGGCTGCGGACCTCAGTCGTGTCGGTGCTGCATCCATGATACTCGAGGCAGCGGCGCCATCTAGGAACGGTGAGATGAGGCTGAACCCAAGACCGCCCTCATGGATGGGCAAGATGGCCTGCGACCACGCTTTGTCGCTGTGTTGAACGCCATGAAGCTCGATGAAGGACTTTTAGTATCGAAAGCCTCTGCAGCAGTACGGGCTTCCCGTGGGTCAGCGAGCTTGAAGGCGTGGTCCACCAGACAGGCCGACGCGCAGAGGCGGTGCACGTGAAACCGCGCACGCGGGTCGTCAACCATGGGCAAAAGTTGAGAGTTCGGCGGCACCCTCAATTTTTTCTCGTAGGAAGGCATCGGTAAAATGTCGGTTTTCGAGCGGAGTCCGAGGAGCTCGAATCCGTCCGGGGAGCTTTCGGCGAGGCGAAATTCCTAGAGAAAAGCCTCGAGCTGTGGGCGTGTGACCGTTGGCCAATGAATGAGGGTTTTCCTCGAGTTGAGATGTAGTCCGTTGGTGGGTCCCTCGTCGCGGAGGATGCGGAGGGCTTGTCGGAGGTCAAGGAGGGGCCCCATCAATGTACCATCGTCGGCGTACCATTGGTTAAGGACAATGCCCGTGTTTTCTGCAATCCAGCGGATGAGGGGCTGGATCGTCAGCGAGAACAGGAGCATGCTAGCAGGGTCGCCTTGCTGTGTGCCTTGAGCACTCAAAATGGTCGTTTGGTCACGATTCGGCAGGATCAACGGTGGTTGCGTGCGTGCGTAAATCATGATCACGAACCAGGCGAGACTTGGGCGTGCGTGGGCAGCTGGTCTAGCATAGACTGGCGATCAACGCGGTTGAAGGCGTTATTCGCCTCAACGAGAACTGTGGCAGTATCCATGTGATAAGAGAAGCGACGGAGAATTACGCACGTGTCGTGTATGATGGCGTCGATCTCAGCCCTGATTCGTTAGCCAATTGGAAGGGGCCAGGAAGTGACGGGAATCATCGATGGCGGGCGGGATGAGTGTCTTCGTTACCACTCCTCGGAGGATCGTTCCTACGGCGATGGGCCGTATCTTGCTGGGTTTGGGCCGCAGAGGTAGCAGGGTTGCTGCCAGGAGCGGCAGGACTGAGGTTGGCAGATCACCTCTCGCGATACGAGAAACGAGTTGCGTGAGCACCCTTTGTTCGTAATACCGGCTTCTGGGCTTACTGCCGTCTGCACGAGCAGATGGAACCAGCGCGCCGGCGTACTGTCAGGGCCAGCCGCCGTCTCCCGGGAAAGGCAGCGGACGGCGCTCTCAACGGCTTCCCTTGTAACAACAGGCGGCGGTTGGAGGGAGTCTGTTGGGATGGGTGTGAACGGGCGCGGGGGCGCGGGGTGTAAGGTGCAGAGTGCTTCGATGGTTTCAGGGTCGTTCACATCTGCCAGCGGGGCATTCTGAAGCGACCTCATTGCCTTGCGTAGCGTGCATCAGTACATAGAACTTGCGCTCGCCGCGCCCGGAGGCGGGGGCTGGACGCGGGCCTTGGGCGATGTTGTCCCGTCCATTCGGTGCGGGCGTGGTGTGCATTCAAGGCTTCAGACCAGAGGGCTGCCCACTCAGTGCCAGTATGGTCCCGACGGATCCGGGAGCTGAGTGCTGAGTGTTGGCCCTTGGAGTGCTGCCATCCTTTCTCTCCTCGTAGGGAGCGGCGCATGACCGCAGTAGGAAGCGTGTAGAGATGAAGAAACGCCCGGTAGGTGGCATCGTCGCCCGGAGCGTTGGCCGCTGTGAGGACCAGCTTGATGAACAAAGGATGAAGGACTTAAGAAGAAGAAGACTTTACCAAGCAGAAAAGGGGGGCTAGCGGCCCTCAAAAGGGGATAAATCTATCCGAGCCAGGAGCGGTTGAGTTGTCGTCGGTTGATCGCGACAGAAGTTCGTTGTTGTATGAGCGAACTGATAATCGTGAACAAGCGATCGCGCTCGAAGGCAGGGCTACTGCCTTTCCGTAGAGCGATGTACTCAGCAATTCTTGACAGACCTCGTTCGGCACCGGGACCGGCAGACCCGTATATATCGAAAGCCATCGGGTGGAAGTCGATACGTAGTTCGGCGCGAGGTGGCCGTAGCGGAAGATTTCGCGCGCTCAGATGCAGTAAGGGCAGCGAGGGGCGTGTGAATCGCTGTTGGGCGTATGGAGCGGAGTGGGGGCTGATGACAGTGACGTCGTAGCCCTGAGGGACGGCAGAGAACTGGACATCATCGATGTAGATGTCGAGCGACGGCGGGAGTTGGAGGGTCGGGGCAAGTCTTGCGGGAAGGTCCATTCCCGGACAGGGCGAATCCCAATTGATAAGCGTGATACCTCGGAAATGAGGCGGTCGCGAACACAATTGTGGCGCCGAATGGGGCCGTCGGCGCAGGGACAGACAGAGGCATGGTGTCCTTAGGAACCAGGGTGGGGACAGTGCGGAAGTGAGCGGCGGCGCAATAGGTGCAGGGTTGTGTGCCAGAGAAGATGGGGACACCAAGACGAGGCAAACCATGGTTCGCCAGACTTCAGGAGCGGCCCGGGTACCGAGATGGCTCTGCAGGAGGTTGTGAAGGGACGGGAGGCGTGGGAAGGAGCGACGAAAGTTAGGCGGCGGAGTAGCCGGGAGCCTTCGGAGGAGGAGAGGTCGACGGAAGAGAGAAGTCTGGCGAGAAGCGCCTTTGTGATCTCAGCAGTAGCGGTTTCTGGAAGTCAGACAGGCCGGGGGAAGAAGAGGCGCGGAGGCAGCAAGGACATTTCTGGGGGAGAAACTGTCGGGGAGGCTGTATTTGGCCCGGATAGAGGCAAAAGGCGTTGAGATCAAGGAGAGACGTCGAAGCAATCACCGAGGAGGAGGCGAAGAAGTGGGTAGGAGGAGAGAACAAAGCCAGCGTAGGACTTAAGGCATGGGAAGGGAATGTTTTGGAAGATGTCTGCGCCACGGTAGGGGTGCGGAGTAGTTCTTCCGGGGTGGGAAGGAACGCTCCACACGACGGGGATAGCTGTGATGCAATGATGGGCATGTTGGAGGTAGATGAGTCCTGACGGCGGGGCCTAGTCAGAGCGGTCCACTCCTGAGGCCGATGGACGGTTCTCAGCAGGCTGAGGACTGGCCATAGCCTGTTCGGTGGACGCGGAGTGGCAGCCGGGACGGAGGCAACATGAGCGCATCAGGCAGCGGCCCGAGTCAGCCGTCATCACCAGGGCCCTTGGACGGAGACCGCGTCATTAAGGTGTCGTGGTAGTCCTTTTGTCCGTCAGCGTAATGGAGGTGAGTCTGGCAGCGGCGCTTGGTCACCGCCGGCGGGGAGCTCGGGATTGACGGGAGCTCGTAAAAACTTTACTTCATTGAGTATCTATCGTGTACACTGCAGGACTGACTATACGGCTAAGAACTAACCGAATGTTCCACGTCGTGGGAGAGGGTGAAAAAATTGTGATTTATAAGCTGATGGGCGCTCCTTGCGCCTTCAAATTTCGGTCCTGTTGACCTAGTGGCGAAGTGTAAGGAGCTTCTGATGAAGTGTTTGCGGGTTCATATCCGCCAGGAGCACTTACAAAAAGTTCTTTCTCTGACAAGGGTTGACGTCAGGCACGTCGGTTGCATTATAGTAGCCATTCTTCCGATTCTTGCTTTGCGGTGGTTATCCTGTCTAGATCCTGATGGCATACGGACTTACAATTGTAAGTCCTACTGCAAGGATCTGGGTGCAGCAGAGGAAAGCTTGCAATCACTGCGGAAGTGTGAACACAACACACACACGAATCGATTGGGAAATGAACTTATTGCTCTATTTCCTTTTGTTACCCAAAAAAGCCATTTCAAATGGAAAATAAAGATATCAACTGTGACCCCTCAGTGTTAGTTGAAGCTCAGCCTCGTTCTGATGGCAGACAAGATCTTGTTCACTGGACACCTCAGTATTGCATTCCTTGCACTTGTACTCCTTCTTGCTTGTACGGCGGATGTTACGACGGGAACGGAGGTACTCGAAGTACTGAACGGACCGTAGCAGGTGACTTGGCAATGATAACAATGACACGGAGAAGAATTCGGTTTCTTGTTCATCCGCGGCCTTTTCGATGGCCCAGCCTTGCGGATTGGATAGTTTACCACTTTGGACCGAAACAGAGGCGGCATCCGGCAGCAATTGAAGCCTCCTCGGGGAGCCCGCGAGCTTGTCAGTGGCCTTGACGTGTTCGGGACGGTTGGACGCGACGGCTTCCCCGGGACAGGGATAAGGATCGAAGACCGTTCGATTAGGGTAGGGCAACGATTGAAAAGCGGTGCGAGGCTCTTCGACCGTAACAAGGGGAGGTGCTATGAAAGTGCTCGTGCTAAGCCGAGATCTTGGCAAGTCGTCTTCGGTGTCTCGGGCTCCTTGGGACTGAGTAGGGCAATCGGGGTTCTCGGAGTCGACAGACGAGTCAGAGTCTTGGGATCTTCTTCCTCGCCAGTCGGTACAAATGGCGAGGTGGGCGGGGGACGAAAGCAGGCGGGGTCTTCTTAGTCGTATTCTGACGGCGACGGGAGGGCGGCCCCTCTACTTCCTGTAGTAAGACACTGGGGGTTAACGGTAAGGGTCAGAGTGAAAACAAAAGGTTAGTCTCTGTTTGCTATCGGGCAGCTGAGATAATCAGTAGAGATTTTATCCCAACTGGTGGATTGGAAAACGCACAATGAGGCACAACTTACTGAAGATGCTACCACGATGTAGGGTGTGAAGCCCACACGAGCAGATCTGGGTAGAACTGTGGTTGAAACTTTGGTTGAGGCTGGCTGGGTTAAGGCGGCCGCTACAAACCGGGGTTTATATAGAACTACATATAGCTACCGATTAAAGGAAATCCAGTCTAACATTGGTGAATGCAAAGGTTTTCCCGTAAAACAGCCCTGACGGTATCGTAAGTAGCGCTTTCAGAATTGTAGTCGGCACGAGTAACATACTCTGACAAGATGTAAGAAGTAAATTTGTCCAGCGGTATGGGATAACGAGGCAACTTTCGATTGGTAAAGCATGATATAACATCCCAGTTCGCAACTCGCCCGTAAATGTTCCAAGTGTACCGATGGGGTCAAACGCTGTGATAAGAACTGTAGAGAAATGTGTAATAACAGCAAAGTGCCTAGTAGCCCTATTTGTAAGGTTAACGATGGATTGAATGTACAGTTCAGTAGTTGCAGTAATTCGTGTAAAGCTGTAAGGCTGGTGAACTGAAATACAACAATGTGCTCTGCAATGAAAAATAGACAAATATGATTTGTAATAATTTCATATCGATTATTTAGTATGATCCTTTATCGATCAGTTCCTCAATTGCTGATATATTTTTTCAATAATTTAGGTCCTAAATAAACTCAAATTCAAATTTTTTATGTATTCTTGATGACAATTTAGACAGGACTAAAGTAGACTAAAATAATACAAAGTTCTCAAAGTTATTCTCAATTTCGATAGTTTCAAAAGGTGGCGAGTGTTTATGGCTTTCTTCAGTATACGTAATCGATATGGAATTTTCTTCGATCTTACCATCTAGAAAATATTGTTTTTGCTAAGTTTATATTTAGGAGTATCAAAAATTTTTTACCCATTTTGCGGGAAGTTGATTTCCATTTCCCTGCTAAAACAGTAGTCTTCAATACAAATTTTATATTTCTACACGTTCTTGCGGTCCGCAATTGGAGAGGTTACAGATTTCCGATCGGTAATCCTTGATATAACCGGAAGATTAGTAAATGCAATAGAATTGGAGAACTGAAATAGATGGTTATCAGAGATATGATTATTTAAATTTGATTCAATAAGATATAATAAATTGATAGTAACGCAAAAACAGCCGACTGCATCCAAAGAACTAAATTTACTGATATTTATAAACATAGATCAGGCTTTGATTTTGAAAAAATTCCGCAAACATAGTTATTTTTTATAATCAGAATATCACGATATCCATTAAAATTTTTTATCAATCTATTGCATAATGTTGGCCACAAGTTACTGCGAGGGAAATGTACATAGGGCCACGTAAATTTTTTATTTAACATAGGAATAGGAATTTATATTTTGTACTTGGTGTCCACAATATTGCGTACTTATCGCTGAAAAGAAAGAAATATGCAAATGACGAGGAGAAATTGCATTATTAGTCCTTGCCTCGTTTGACCCCAATATATTTGCTTCCATATCAATTGTGCAATCTGTCCGCCCCTCCCAAGCTGATGTAGTTGATTACAACTATTTCGCCCATCTTTCTTTTTACTTTTTGAAATATGAAAAAGTAAGGGGAAGTTTGACTAACATAGAAGTTGCTTTCAGATATGTACCATTATGGCGACTGATTGTTGCACGATTAAATCACATGAGATTCGATACGCAGTAATTCATTAATAACATTTCTAAGCTGCAAACCTGGTATATCTTATTGCATTTTTGACATTACATACTACGGAGAAGTTGTTATTTCGACAGATAATCAGGGTCTGGATATACATATAATATCTAATCACCGGTAAGGGGGAATAGTGATATATGTCTGACACAAATGGGTATTTCCATGCTATCTGAGAGCCGGGGCTGAGAAACTACCATCTTTACAGTGCTGCGATTCCCTTTTCACCGTAATGCATGCTAAAATTTTCATTCGGTTAGGTTTCAGCTTCTATGTGCTAACTTCATAATCACCTACCGCAGTACATTCTGAGCTGTATCAATATCGAAAAGCTTTGAGAGGGAGAACTAAATATATTTTCTTGAACTCAGTAATCCATGTTCTCCTATTATTTAAGCATTACATTATAGTTCCATTTTCCCTTCTATCTACATATATAAGATGGTAGTAGCAAAAAGTTTGGGATGATTCTAATTTGAAAACACTATATATCACAAAAAGACTCACTCCGGGTCATGTACACTGATTTTACTATACTTGAAGTCAAAATCTCCAAACAGTTTATAGAAAATCATTAGTGTGCAATCCACCAAAAATTCGGAATATAAGTAGGATTTGTCGAAGTGAAAATACGTTAAACGTCAACTAAAACCTCCAAGAAAACATAATTTGAGACACACTGATGGCAAGAAACCATCTTTTAAAATAGGGCGTACCTCTGCGACGAGCATTGCATTTGCTGCCTTCCTTGCCTCTATCTCGGCAACTAAAACCGTGTAGAAGAATTCTGCCAGAGTTATTGAAGTACCTTGGGACATACATAGACCCCGTAAAGGCCCATATAGAGTTTTCGTACTCCCAGTTGTCCTCAATTACTACCCTTTGTACCTAGTTTGCTGAAATCAAACACTACCGCAAACAAAAATCAACCGTTGCAGTCCATGAAAACGTGCAAGGAGAAATAACTCTCGGCCAAAATAGAAGACAGGGATTCCGCGCCAGTATGGCTCTTCCTGGTGTCAGGGAATGGGTCCAATGGGCCCTCTGTCCCGGATTCTAAACAAAACTTAACCCACGGGGGTTCCCGGTATTGCTGCAATATCATTGGCAAGCCCTGATCTTCTCTGCTGATACTAATCGTCCAAGAACTAATGACTGGGAAACTTTTGACGTTTATCAAGAACATCTAATGCACTGCCTCCACAACAAAGAATCACTCTTCATGATCGGCAGGCGACCCTTTTGGCTGAAAACTTTGAAAGGCTGCTCGACACCCGGCTGTCGAGCATTAAGATGGCATTCACTGCACCAGACCGATTTTCGGACAACAGGGAGTGCAGTGGATATAGACTTCTTCGATGGCACTCTTTTGAACCTCCTGGAACCCTCCAATAAAATAATTTGTTGCTTCAACCCTATGACATCTCCCAACACGGCAAGCACTGCGAAACATAGGCAGTATCAAGCTCTCCTTGCAACTTCCGCCAGTCATAGATTGCAGTACGTTTCGTCAGCGGAGATATTGAAGTTTCTTCGAATGCTCATACTAATAACGACATTTACGTTTTCAAGCCACAGTGAATAGGGAGTGAGACTAATCTAAATACATTCTAGGCACGAGCTTCTGAAATATCATGCTACGAAGGAGGTTTGAGCTGATTTTCGCAAATGTTTGCTCCAGTCCCAATTCGGAACGTCAAAAGGCCGTTTAAAACAGCATATGGTATGAATATCTTTGAAGCCTTTCAATGGCCACAGCAGGCAATATGTCACGCTATCTTTTCACCTGTGCGTGTATGAAAGTACCAGCAAGTGGTACGTTCTTGACATAGACTGGATCAAGAAAGAACTTACAAACTACGTTGCTCAAAGCAAAAAGCCTCAAAACGGCTGTAAAATGAAAGCTTCGGCATGTGATCAGTCTAGAATAATATTGAGAATGGGGTTGTGATGGCGAAAACCGGCTAAGCCCGGCGTGACTTAGAAGAATTCTATCACACTGCCGCTACTACGCTTCGTTTTTTTTCATCCGCGGTTGAAAACAGGTCGCGTCGTATTTGGAGATTCATTTTTTGTATCAATGACAACTGCGGGAGCCTTGATGAAAGAGGGAATGGGGTTTACCGGAGTTGCGAAAATTTTCGTAAGGGAATTTCTGATGCAATATCTATCCTCATAGGGGCTCATGGAGCACATAGATTATATCTCAATAGTCTAGAAGAACATTGAAACCAATAAATCCTTAATTGCTGTAGTGTGGATGGATGAAGAATGAAAGTATTTCATAAACAATATCTATACGACCAATCAAGGAAACCCAGTCTACAGGGATAGATGGACGACTATCGATGGCGAGACAAATAGAGTATAATTTGAAATTTATGTTCCCGATCTTGAGGATATTTAGTACGACAGTTGTTCAAAGCGATCCTCATAGCAGATGTAGGCAAGATAAAATTTGAGTTGAGAAGAAACTTGACATGAAAGATTAGTCGCCCAGGGTCAACCCCTGTCCTTATTCAGTCATAATATTTGGCTCGTGAATACTTTATACTCACTATTTTGGGCCAAGTCTCTGCTAATAACAATCAAAATTTGTCAGATTCATGCTGAAGAACCCATTGAGAACAAGTTTGATTCTGTATCTGAAAAACCATCTAGTTCTGGGAGAAATGAGGATGAAATGACGATACCGGATCATGCGGCAGGTATTGGAACAATATCTGCTGTACCAAAAAGAAGGGTCAATACGGTAATGGTAAATTTACAAACGCATCTTACCAGAATTTAAAGTTTGTAAGCTGAGTAAGTCAAAGTTTCTTTGTCCTAATTACCGTGATAGTGGCATTGGTGATATTCAAATCAGTCACAATAGCACCAAAAATTGTTTCTTCATGAATCATAGGCATATAAAACACCATTTGGACCTTAAATACGATTCCGGGATGATATAAATTAGTGCCGTTGTCTACAGTAAAGCAAAAAAATTATCTCATGAGTTCTATTTCTATAGCTCCCTACTGATTTTATCGAAGTAGTCGGATCTGGAAGGCTAGCTGCTTTCTGTGCCGTATCGAATTATCCCTTTACGGTATTTCACCGTATTCTGTCTCATGTTTGAGTGGATGCCTACTGATGCACTGAGACAGCAGCTTTTCACAACCACTCGAGTTCCTATTAGAATTTTAGGCGCTCTGATAGGGTCCCAGCGAGAACCGAAACCGCGATCTCTGGGTCACCAACCTACGATTCGAAACATAAGTCATCGTCCCAGTGATGCATGCGATTAGTTGACATATATTATTTAAAGCTGGATGCTATTGCACCTTCCCCCCGTACACGGATCTACAGGTGCATTGGTGGCACAATCTGTTCGTCTAGTGCACAATCTATTCGGTTGTGCATATCGCTAGACGTGGCCGACCTGGACAGCTTGGCTAGCTCTTAGATAAAAATATATTCGGAACCTGCAGCGAACACCCGTTATACTACTGCCATAAAGTTCTTCATCTTCACCTTAAGAAGGTAGGAACTCTGAAGCTTAGGTCTTTTCTAATCACTCTCTTACACTGTAAATTTTTTACTAGAAAACATTGGGCCTAAGGGAAAATGTTTGACTATCACAGTACAGTACGATCTACTTCTTTTGTCCTCATATGAGGAAACGTGTGCAGGACAAAGTTTGCCTCGTGTGAGGACAGTTCTATGGCGGAAATAAACTATTGGTAACCTCAGTACGAGGGCAAAACCGTGCAGAGCCCAAAAGGAAACATATTACTGGCAAAAAAGTAAATTTTAGAACGGGGAGGCTTGAAATCACTTCCTCGAGATTTAGGGAGGCGAAAGACCCTGGCTACTCTAACTACCTTCGACTACCGTCCCTTGATCATCTCGTACCTTGCTGATGGGGATCAACAAAATTTGAATCAAAAATAATGGTCATGCGTAGTCGTAGTGTACACTCGAAATTAAATATGAGTAAAGAATTTCGTAAACATGTTCAGCTGTAAGCTGCCTGCACTACTGTCATTAGGACCCCAATCAGAGATGCATAATGTTGGTGGAAAAAGGTAGGGGAGATGGAGAAGAGATAGGTACACCAGATAATTGCTGTCGCCGGCCCTTGCACTGTCGCCCATTTGTCGACGAGTGTACGCCATGGAGCCAAATTTTCACGTCCGTGTTCAGTAGCATTCCTTTCTGAGATTGCTCTTGCTATCCACTCTCCTTCACTTCATGCGTATGGACACTTCTACAAAACACGGAATAAAATAGCAGTAACATGAGCCCCGAGAAAAGCGATGGTCTCCTACGCCGACGGCGGAAGAGGAATGGAAACGGGCACCTCAGCAGGCGGCGGCCAGAAAAACCGGAAACACGTGGCACTTGAACGAGTTATTCGATCAAAATATATAACAAGCATAGACAAACTATTAATATCTATCCGCGATAGCACTGTATTCATGTGAGGACAAACGTCCTTTCTATACAAAAATGGGCAATAAATAAAAAAAATTTTCTGGAGGTCCGCCAATATTCACAAAAGTAATAGAATTTTAGCGAAATTATTTACTTTTCTCTCTATAAATAGCGAGTGTACAAAAAAAGTACTGTTAAACACGAAATAGCAGTGCGCCAACGTCACGTTTAAGTATGACCTGGTGTAAAAATTTAACAATAGAAAAAAATTGCAACAATTCTATGTTCTTCAAAAAAACTTAGTACTAGTGCAAAGAGTATAGTCAAATTGCAGAAGTTGGTGTACTACTATAAATAACCTTTCTATTGCCACAGAGAGGTACGACTACAGTAGTACTCTGGAGTAAGCTATAGTTTACAGTAAAGTGAACTAAAATTAAAATGAGGCAATAGAGGGCCGCTAACAATCATTCTGAAAAGTAAACGATCAAGTAGAGGGTAGAGAGGTATTTGAATGAACAGAAAAACATGATTTGCGCTTAATTTTGAAATGGGTATATGCCCCGCCAAACTGCACGGAAACAGCGGGGGAAAATATCGCTTTTTCTTCGAAAATTATAAAATTAAAAGATTCTTTAATTTAAACCCTTCAAATTAAAAGAAAAAACATAAACCAAATAAAAACTGTAAAGCAGAAACTCCATGCTGCCCAAATCTCTCATTGCCTCAATTAAAAAAGCTATACGACTCTACGGAAAAATAAATACAAGCAGCATAATGGAAAAAGCACCCTCAACAGCAAGACTTTTCGTCTTATGGCAGAAAAAAGAACGGAAAAGAATGCAAGAATGCAGCAGCCGCGAAAAGATTCAGAAAAAACTGAGTCAGAGAGAATAATATGAGGAGTCGAACTGCCCGTTTGTGAACGGTTTTGTGGAATATGGAGGTCCTGGGGTAGTCATGGAAATGAGTACCTTCTCTCTTTTGTAATTTCATACAGCAAGGCGAATTAAAGAGCGACCGGTTCTTTCTCAGTACGGAGGAGGCCAAGGTCAGAAATATATTTATGAAAACCGAAGGATGTCTTCTTCACGATTCTTTCAACACTCAGGCCTGTTGGAAACTGTCATCTCATTGGATAAACGATCGGAATAAAAGGCTCTAAATTTAAGCGCATGATTATTGGATTCGTCGATATGATATGTCCGCTCCCCTTTGAAAAATCAGTACAGATATATGAAATTTCGTTTACAATGTCTCGATTGGTTAAAGAAGAAACCAAGTTCAAGAAATAAAAGTGTGCGCTTTATGCTCTAGGCTTGAACTTCCACAACACAAATCGACCCAGTGGAAATCATGATGAAGCAAATGGAAACAAACGTTTTATTAATTAGGTGACGGCCGCTTAGTTGCTTCACGAATATCCAAATAAAGACCGCTCATCAGGCCTGCAGTACGAAACATCACTTCAGTCTGAATACATCAATACTCCTCTCTCTTTTTTAGCCGTCGTTCTTTGCGTGGACTTAGTTTCAGCATAAAATTCAAACGCCATATTCAGACGGCAATTGCATAGAGTTAGTCGCAACGCTTCAGTCAGGGGCCTGTCTTTCTTTGAAGGAGAATAAGGCCCTTGATTTTTACGGGAATCTAAGTGATATTTTCAATATTACCAACTTGAAACTCAAATCTTATGTACGCAAAATCACCGCGTATAGAACACTCTATAGAGCTGCGTTGAGTAGGAGAAGATGTGAATAAGTCTTTCGAATCCAAGCAATTTGAACTTCGACATGCGTATTTAGGATTTCACTATAAGCGTGAGCTATTCCATTTGCTTCATCAATGGCTTAACCAGCAGCTAGAATCTCTGCAGCCAGTACAATCTTCACTGGTCTCGTTTACAGGATGCAGCATGAAGTATAGGCAACTTGGCCAATGGCCCGAGAAGTAGATCAGTAAGAATGCCTCGTTGGCGATTTTCGTCACATTTAGATGCATCTGCAAAAGAAATACTGATATCTCATATTCATTAGCAGCAGCTGGTCTTGGATACTTGATTACTGTACCTATTTTTTTGAGCTTCCTTAAATCAGTTTGCTGCTCAATGAATTAGCATAATTTCGTATCAGGAGCCTTCTTTTGTAAATAAGAGGCATGGAATGAGCATAATGGGAAAGCTGCAGTGCCTATCCAACCAATGAAGCTATTGGTAGAAGAAAAGTACGACTTATCAATGCCATGAAGCAGTTCGCCATTTTCTTTCTACTAGTACGGCTTATCGGGTACTCTACTAGTGCTTTAAGCTTTTCATCTGCATTCGTACTTATAGTACTGTCATTATCTTGTACTGTATTTATGCCGAAGAATCTTAGCTAACCAGGACCATGTGGGAGGCTGCAGAGCTTAAGTGATTCATTAAAATCTTCAATGAAGATTTTGGCGCTGTTTTTAATACTTGCTGCTTTGATGACATCAACAATCTTTGCTACTTATAGCACCAGTTTTTCATGCTCATGCTTATAAAGAAATTGTGGCACTTGTATGCATTTAGTAAAACCAACATTTCTGAAGCATTCGTCTGACTGCAGTTGCAACTTGGCATCGGCGCGGATTAGGCCATGTGCTGCTGTCAGTAGCAGCCAATTATGTGTCGACCTCATATGGCTCTATTTTTGAGGCTTCACATACACGTCACGGCCAGCAGAGCCAGTCTGTAAGAATGCGGCTTTCACATCAGCCTTGCAGACTGTCCTTTAGAATAAAGAAGCAATGGACTCAACAATTCGCAGTACAAATGGTGAAAAAGCTGTACAATCAGATGCTAATACATTTTTGAGATCTTCTTTTTTCCATGAGGAGCGATTCTTGCCCTGATTTTAAGAGAAAGATCATCATCTTTCTGCTTGACTTTGTGCAGGACATGACTGTTAGTAACATTTGCACCGCGAGGAACTTAACTGAAGGGGACAGGACGAAAACTTTTTTTGAAATATTCGCTCTTCCTTAGAGTATGATTTAGCGAGTGCAAACTGTTCAAATCCTTGGGCTTTGTGCCATATAAATGCTTTGTTGCCAAATTGATCAAGCATTATTTGTAGGATGTGTGGTTCATGATCTATAACGGTAGATGCGATAGAGACAGAGAATATACTTGCATTCAAAATAGAATTCTCATATTTTCGTTTGCCGTTATCAAGATTTAGGCGCTCTTTGACACCATCATAATATAGGACAGTAACGTGACCATCACCGTGGAGCTTCTTAACTTTTCCAACATAGTGAAATTGATCGAGAGGCCAGTAAAACATTACGCGATAACCACGATTAACTGTAGGCGCATCAGGATTCTCATCAATAAGTGGGTTACTATTATCATCGGAAAATTCTGCATCTTCATGTGTTTCACACACAGTCGCTGATGGTGTGGCTTCATTACAGTTCCTTCCACTGTCCTCAACCATTGCAGCTTGCGTTGCATCATCTATCGAATCATCGACTGCATTAATGGAAGCCTGTACAGTGCTTGCGAATTATTCTTCTGGTAGAACAAGGCATATGTCCTCGACTGCTAGCGTTGCATGACTGCCACCCTTGGCAGGTATGAGCAGAATTCTTGCTTTTCAATCAATAGATAACAAGATTTTATGTATAGATCACCATCCTTTCTTTCCAAAGCCGGTGTTAGAGTATACTTCAATCATGACACCAACTGCAACATGAGGCTCGGTAGTATACTTTGATTTCATAATTAGTTCCAGCTTTCGTTTTGCTTGTAGTTGACTATGTGCGTCTATAAAATCACCAGTAATTGAATGAACAGAACCTTCAGAGAGAGACTTAGTAAAAAATTTCGCTAGTTCGAATTAAGACATGACGTTATTACCATATAAATAATTTGATATGGAAACAGCACGAAGTGAATGGATTTCTGGTGATCTTTTACCACCAGTGCATAGCTTTACAAAACCTCTACAGATAAAGTCATGCTTGCTTTCTATAGGGCTCTAACTGTGATGACTTGGCGGTACACTACGGAACGAAATCTCACGTTTATCCATAAACTTAAGAAATGCACCTTTGCCTAATACACTATCACATTGTAAAGATCCGGGAAGCCAGAGCCGTGAGACCCAACAGGCCTCAGAATCAAGTATTGCTTCCTCCAATGGTGTAGACTTAACAATATAGGCAGCAGGGAACCTTTTAGTGGTATCCACGCAATGAAATAAACGGAGGGCGTCAAGATAAAAGTGTTCAACAGATACAACTTCGTTGAATACACTCTAAAATGATCAAATTTATAGTTTGCGACCTGGCAGAGGAGCAGCAGCGCGACTTGGTGCACAGTTCTGGATCAGATTTGAAACATATTTAGACACTTGATCATTGCACAAGCCATTTATGTCAAGCAAAAAAAAATTGCACGACCACAAACGTGCTTATGCACTTTATCGATAATCGCTTAAACTTGATTCCATGGTAGAACCTTTGACAGATTCCCACTGAGCCATAAGATCACAGACATGTCATGTGACTCAGATGGGAAGGTAGACGTCGGTAGATAGCTAAAAGTCCTTTATTGAGCATTCCATCAGCGTAAAATTGGACAGCATTGTCGTGAGCGTGAAGCATATTCGAGTGTCTAGTAGCTTTCTCGCCGGTCAACCATTGGCTGGAGCCATCAAGTACCAGGTGACGAATTGATACAGGACTTCCACTTTCAGATACAACAAGGATCTCAATTGATCAAGTAATGGGCCTAGGGGCACTTGAATGATCACCTAAACTATATTGCCAATGGGAGTGCCCTTGCAATTTCGGTGGAATAGGATCTAAAATTACGTCTTTCTGATGCCCGAGGAGCTCAAGCAGTAGACAAAGCACAACTATGCCAATTGCACAGTAAGGCGCTACATCGCCCACGAGTGTTCCAATAGACTCTGCACTAAATTTTTCAGGCGGAATTTCAGTAGAGTAGTTGTTTGATCAAGCAAGACCAGGTTGAAAGAAACACGTTTTTCTTGCCTTTAGTATTATTAGTTTTGTTTGAGTTAGAGGATCTTCTAGAAGAGTCTAGAGAAGCACTATACTAAGCATCCGTGTCACAACATGTAACTCCTGGTTGCAGAGAACCATACTTGTTATGACTGTCTTTCCAGTGTCTAAACTTGGGGCAGATTGGACATGAATTACTTTATGATGCTGAGGTCGACAGATGAAGATACTTAGTGTTACGGCCACGATAAACTTGATTAGTCGTCCAAGCAGTACTAGCAGAAAGCGTGGGAAATGGATCATTAATCGATGCCTTCTCACACTGTTTGACAACAGAGGCTTTCTGTTTGCATGTCAAAGCTTTCAGGTGATTACCGTTTGACGTTTGGTCAGAAAAAACAGTTCCGTTCGGGGAAGCAGCAGCTTAATCAGAGACTAGTTGATATTGCTCAATGCTCAAATTGCTCAATAGCATAAGTGCAGTAATGCATTGTGGTAGTTTCGTTATATTGGATAGAGAAGTAAACTTGGTGAAAGCATCCGAGAAACGATTCCCAAAGGTCTTTAAGGACTCGTTTTGAGAGCAACACGTATTCAGTAGTGAGTTGAATCCATCAAACGCCTCAATAAATTTCAGATAAGAAATCACGTTGACAGACAGCATCAACAATGAACTGTACACCGCTCTCACCTTTAACTGTTAATTAGTCAACGCTGCAATAATGTCAGCAGTCTGACCATAGAGTTGCGATTTGAGCACAATCCCTTGAATCTGGGGGGCCAATTTGTCAGAACTGGTGTCAGGAAGCGAGTCATGGTACACCTTCCAGTCATTTACGGCAGATTTGAATATTTCCTGGTTCCTTTGCTGCCAGTGCATGGTGGACTTTTGAATCCCAAGCAAACCGAGGACGGGAAGGTAGCGAATGAGATGGGTCTTGGCCTATGACTAACAACAATTGACACTATATAGGATATGAAGCTTCAAAGAACTGAGGCTGAACACTGTGATGTCAATAAAAATCAGACAAAAGCTACTCTACCTTTCTTCAATGGAGCTATCGGCAGACAATCGAGAATATATAGAGATTGACAGACTCTGGAGAGTAAAAATCAGAGAAACATGACAATACAAGTAATAGAAACAAAATTTTAATTGATTAGATGACGGCCGCTTTGTTGCTTCACGAATATCCCAAGTACGACCGCTCATCAGGCCTGCAGCACGAAACATCACTGCAGTCTAAATACATCAATAACAGTTTCGTTATAATAGTCAGTGACCCCGTTCTCTCCAAGCGCCTTGATGCCCAGTCATAGGCATGGACGAGTTATGGGGGCCTGAAGATAGGTTGTCGGGCGGCTTTGGAAAGGTCTGCGGCAAGCAACCGTTTTTGCGGGTCATGTCGCCACCGGCGGGTGGATCCATGGGCATTATTTATACGATCTGGTCGTCTCTGGCGAAGTTTATCGTGTCCCGTACACCTGTGCACGTGGCCAACGTGTATAACACGGTCAGCACTGAGCTAGAATCATTGTCGTTTCCTGTATTGGACCGCAGATATTAATATTCATACAGTAAAGTTTTCTTTCGACAAGATAAGTGTTGTACCGCCAACAGTACAGCAACAAACATGGCTGCTGAGAGCCATGTACAATACCGCACATAGCCTCAAATTTAAGTCGCACGAGCTATGTACAGTAACTTGCATGGCTCTGAGCTACATATTGTGAATTTCTCATTACGAAACAGTGCGAAAAGCACAAAAATGGGGCTAAAAAGTACTGTAGAGGCTATTTTGTATCTTTAATCTATGTTTTTGGTACTATCTAGCGTATTTTGATATTTCTGAGATATTTGTATAAAGAGGGGTGAGAAGTGATTAGGTTCAGGCCGGAGGAGGCAAAAAACACCCCAATACATCAACATCTCAACACCACAACATCCCAAACACTACCATCATTAAAAAGTTGCCCTCTTCTTGTCTGTTTTCCTCAAAGCAGTGGTTTCTCTTGCCTTCTTGGGCTTACGGTGTGCATACAGAAATTCAAGTGGGCAGTACTCATTATACTGTAGGTGTCTCTTGACTTTTCAAACTTTCGGTGCTTAGCTCGAAGTTCAAGGGGGCAATACTCTCATGACCGCTAAATTGTAAACCTTCTCGGTACTCGCAGGGAGTGGTCGAAGGCCTACGGAATCACTAAGGACGCAGCAAGACCATCACGGCTAGTAAGGGTTGAGTCAGTGGGAAGGATTGACAGGTTTAGTTGGTAGCGGTAGGAAACAGACGGAGTTTAAATAAGTTAAAAAACACAAAATTGAAAAAAATGAAAAAAAACAAAAGAAACAAAGGAAACAGAAAACGGGGTACAAAACCAAAACAAAACCATTAAAATAAATAACCCTTTCCAGTACCCTCACAAATCGGGGGTCACTGGGACCTTTATTTAAAGATTTATTTGGGTCTGCTAAACAGAAGCAATCCGGTAAGGGCTTGACCAATGCCTACTCCAGCTAAGGGGACGGAAGAAAATTCCCCAATCGAAATTTCGGCAAGCCGAGAAACAAACGGGTTGAATAACTCTTGCTGTAAGCGATGTGCTTACAAAACGCGACGACAACAGAGACGAATTCTCGAAGTGAGAGATCTCGAGTAACACCAGCAGGACAGCAACAGCCAGGACCCCTCGCTTGCTGTGACAATTACAGCACTGATTGAGTGTGGCAGGGTACGCTGAGCATTGCTCAGAATGATCGAGAAGGACGACCTTCCTTACACGCTTTTCCCTGATCGACCCAACGTGCAGCGGGGGCGAGGGGTTACAATCTCTCCAGAGCGGCAAAAACAAAAATCGACACCACGAGGGCCCCGAAGCGAGGACGGGCGATCCGTAAGACCCGCTTGGGATTGATGACTCGGCGCCCAAGCCCAGCATGGCTCGGCGCTGAGCGAAGTGAAACAAATATTTAAAGAGACCAGTCGTAGAGGTTGAAAGAGTGAAGAAGTTGGTGCGCGCTTAGTTGAGGGAAAAGGAGCTGCTTCACGAACCAGTACTATTCATAAACAATGACTAAATATCCTTGTCACAATATGTATTATTTCATGATTATTCCCGACTACAGTAGCGAGTACAAGTTTCTAGCACTATTTGAAATTTCTACGAAATACCGGGGCATCGTGAAAACAGCGAGTGCACGCCGGAAATGGCCTGTCCCACAAAGACGTATCTGACTGTTAGGGCCCAATATGTTGATATACTGTACTGTACAGTGGTGCTAAAAAATATAGGAATTTTTTTTGTTTTTAAGGATTATTGACGCAATACCAATTGTTTTTATAGATTTAGGCAAGTAATATACATATTTTGATACTGTGAAACTAATCCAAAAACGATTTTGAAAAGCAACTATTCATTCTCAAGTTATTCAAAAAGAATTGCCATAGAGGTGTTAATATGTATAGGTGTAACTTCTTATTTGGCGGGAATGAACGCCAAAAGCAACGGAAACCGAAAAGCCCACTCCTTTTTTAAAGAAACCGTCATGTTTTGGAATATTTCGCATCATACTACCTACAATTGACCCTTTTTGAAATGAATTAACAATATTAGAGTTGTACCTGAACAAATCCAAATGAAGAGGCGGACATGTAAAACAGTATTACTTGTGAGCCTCTAGAAAAGTGAACAAGACAAACTTCGGCATGTAATAGGGGGAGAGTTTGGGTTTTTTACTGTTGGAAGATATGTTCGATCTATCTTAAAGTTTTTCATACACCACAATCTACTCAAAAAGGTGCGCCAACACAGTAATGGGGAAGGAACTACGCTCGCTAAAAGGCCGCATTTAATAGTTACTCTAGTCAGGTTTCGCATACTGCTCACCGTCATGGGGGAACGGTTTCGGTCAAATGGGGTGCTTTACTTAATTTCCCAACCTTTCCATTACTCGCAGTAAACCAAACCAATTTTCCCCCTTAATTTTCCTGATATCGGCAATTGCAGACGAGGACTACAGTAGGTTGGCTTATTTTGGGTTGGTTTATTTCGAGTGGAACTTAGGGTAAAATTCCCATTAGCCTGTGCAGTATGGCGGCGGCGGAGAAAATACTACGGTGAAAATGGGCTCGCTATGGAATGGCGATTAAACAGTAGCTGTGAACTCATCATCATGTTACAGTACACGCCGCAGCAGCCGTCATGTCCAATGCGGCCTGCTTGATGGCTGGCCTGAAGGTAGCATTTTAGGGAGCGTAGTTCCTTCCCGGGATACTGTGTCGGTATGCCCTTTTTGAGTCGATTATGGTTGTCTGGAAAACCATGGGATAGAACGGATATATCTTCCAAGAGTAAAACACCCAAACCTTTTACCTACTGTTACAGTAGCATTTTCATTTCGCAGTATGCATCATTTGGCGTGTCATGAAGTTCCATTTTCTTTAGTTAACGTCGGAACTCAAGTACTGCAGGAGAAAGGTGGTAAGGAGTTATCACCGAAGTCAAATTGTAGCACATCATTTGTGACTGAAGAGTTTTAATAACTTGCGAACCGTAGAGTCGAATATATCTTCTAAGAATAAAACACAAAAACCTTCACCCTTTGTGAACCTTACTACCACCACTTAAAGTTTGCAGATGGGCTCTTGATTTTGCACTTTTGCAGCGACCACATGAATCTCTCTCTGAATCAGTTCAGCTTTCGATATCACACCGACAATCTTTAACGATGAAAGTAATGAGGATGCGTTTTCCTTGAGTTAGATGTTGCTTTTCTTTGCATTTAATCCGACAAGAGCTCAGCAAAATAGCGAAAATCTCCTAGGTGCTGAAATCATCTTGAATAAGCGCTGTTCTTAACTGTATTTCACCTTCGCCAGCTTTAAAGGGGGAAAATGCATGGTTGATGTACTGTGAGTATTGTAAGGGATAGAATCCTAGATTTGCCTTGTAAGACGCAGCAGCCTGATAGTGCCATGGCGCTCCTTTGAGGCTACCGTATGATCTTTTCTTTCGTTGTAGTGGGTCCTCAAGCTGTTTGTTACTACCACAGGATCTCTCGTGAACACAAGCTGGTAGCACTGCTGGATATCCTGATTTCGCTAAATTTGCCTTGTCATAACTACAGTATTATAGGACCTTGTGCCTCATGTTGCTTGGTTTGTTTTTGCTAAGTGACAGCCGTTATCATGTAATGCGTACTCCCTGCAGATGGGTTGAACATGTATTCAGACATCGAACCAGGAACGGTGGTATAAACAATCGGCGGATCCTAAACATGAAATTAAAAGGTAAGCGTGATTCAACAGTAAGATACAGGCAAGAGAAGGCCTGTGATAAAGGAAGTTAAGAGTACCAGAAGGGAAAGAGGACTTTGAACAGAATTCGAAATGGAGCTAAATGTGGCTGGTTTACAGCCAGTCTGAATTGTAGGTCTATTCCAAATAGGGGAAAAGGTTTGGCTGTTTTACTCATGGAAGATACATCCGATCTATCCCATGCTTTTCCAGACAACCACAATCGACTCAAAAAGGGTATACCGACACAGTAATCGGGAAGGAACTACGCTCCCTAAAAAGCTACCTTCAGGCCAGCCATCAAGCAGGCCGCATTGGACATGACGGCTGCTGCAGTGTGTCTTATCCCAAATTGTGTGGGGAACACGGGGAGTTCATTTACTGAAACAGATAAGCTGGTTGATACCCAGTCAACTTGTGTAGGTGGGGGGGGGAATTGGTTTGCTTTACTGATTAGGGATGCAGGGCGGCTATTTTCCGAAGACTAGGGGTACAGGTCTGCGTTACTTGTGTACGTGTACATGAAATATCGAGGCAGGCGCTAATGGCACTTCACTCTACCGGCAAATTGAGGGTAGGCCAGCAAGCAAGCCGCCTTCTTTAGGTAACTTAATCAAATACAGCGTGACGATTTCTGCGAGAAAAGAATTACGCAATCTCGGCAAGTTTGGGCGTCATACCTCCCTATCATAACTAGAGTGAAATCGATTTGGTTCTTTAATATTTGAAAGGTGCGATTCGGCTAGAACTAGAGCTACTATATGTGTATATTTTGTTATACCTGCTGTTGCTTGGCAGTTTGCTCGGCTTTCATTCCCACACTGATAAAAACATCACAACAATCGTATCATACGGACAGCTGTAGACAGCGCCATCATGCAGTTGTGGCATTACCGAAAGTAGCAAACATTCTACAGCTGTAAAAACAGAGAGAGATGTGACTATCTGTCTCATGGATTTCGGAAGGGGGCGATCAAGCCATGAGCCACGTCTAGAGAGTTCAGGGGGGAAAGTTCTGGGTAGTTTCATATTTGGAAAGTAGGGATATTCTTAAATCAGCCTCTAGGATATTCCGGGCCACAACCCATCATATCTTGCAAATATAGGGAGTGTTTGGATTAGTTTTCTGCAAAGAACCCACATCCCCCCACCTGATAGGGTGCGTTCAAAGTCCGATATTTCTTAACTGACCGCTGTATACTGTAGAATAGAAGCCGAGAGATTTTTCTTAATATCCCGGAATTGAGAGGAGAGATGCTTCCGGCGACGGTCAGATGTAAAGTAGCTGAGGTCATGAAAGGCTTTAAGCATTAAAGGGGCAAGAAGCAATATTTCTTAAATGCATCGATGCATTGTACGGTTTCGCAAATGGCTTGGCCAATATACGGTATCTACGCTCCGGTACAAATTTAATCTTACGGGTACCAACCCACATATCTACCACAGTAAATTAACCCCCCATTTTCACAATATTTCTTAAAATATATTTGAACTTTTCCTGCCCTCAATCGCTTCCTCTTCTACCGGCTCTCGCCAAGTCGCGTTTGATATCACCATTTGCCTTCCAGTCCATCGTCTTTGGATTGTCTGGGCACCCTGTTAAATGTAGGTCCCGCCAATGGTTTGATTACAAATACAGAGGACTCTCAACCGTTCCATTACTCGCAGTAAACTAAACCAATTTTCCCCCCTGTTAAATGGAACCACTCGCCTCCATGGTGAATTTATTACCAATACAGCCCGCTGCTGCCTTATAGGTACCGAAGCGGTTCGACGTACGATCTATATTATCGCAGTTGCAGCATCATGTGATCGTCTAAAGCGATGTCCGTCCTGTCTGGAGCCCCTTTGTACGTATCAGACACCGCAAATCCGGTTTGTTTATATTTGCAAGGTCATTTTGTGTGTGCGGAAATCTTTTACAAGAAACGAAAGCCCCTTAAGCAAGGGTTAGGGGAAAACAATAATAACTACTCAGGCACGCGGCGGCTATTGGCCTGGCGCGCCAGCATCCCATGAATGCAAAACGAGGAGCGGGTAACTAGGCCCCGAAGTTCCCTACTTGGTGCCGAATTCCGGCGGCTTGAAGCGGACGAAGCGAGAAGCCGAAAATTTTTTGCTCCGTTGGCCCCTAAAGCTCCATAGGAGTCAACACCCACCGGGAAGAGAATAATGTCTTGAACGTTGCAGTGCGGACCGTAATGTCGGAACTTTGCTTGCTCAGCGAGATTTGCAGCGGCGCCGGCGGAAGATGCGCTTTGGTAGATTCAATTGACGGAGTGGGGATGACCACAGTGGCATCCAGGGCGATATCACGAGAGTCGAGCCCATAGGCACCCGGATTGTAGAGGTCTATTCGCAGAGCGGAGAAGAGTCTGGATCACTAGGGGGAAGAGTGTGTTGGAAGAGCGCGGAGATACCGCATTCCTTGCAGTACCGGTGAATGGCATCCCGGAGTACATTGTGCCGGCGCTTTGTCCATCGTCATGCTTACAGGTCAGAGCGTGTTTGCCGAGGAGTCCAGAAGAGAGGCAATATCTGAGGAACGCCGGGCACAAACGGAGCAATATGGCCACCCAGAGAATAGCTGGATAGCAAGGCGAAAGGCAACGAAAACTTTCCGAGAAAGGGAGGACAAAAAAGTGCCCCGTTGGGAGTGAGGGTGCAGAACATGTGGAACAAGAAGATTTGGTACGTAGAGAGAGTAGGCGGGTACGGTCAGCAGGGCCAGACGAAAGGATTAAGCGTTCGTGCTTAGCATGATAGAGTTCGGAGGTGATGATAGACTGGAGTTTTCCCCCAGGAACAGGAGATCTGCACCGCTCGAGGAGGGTAGTACTGCTCAAGGAGGAGGAAAGGGAGGGATGCCGAGAAGATAAAAGAGATATAGCTTAGACAGGGACTTCCTCGCAGTGAGGATTGGTAGAGGCTTGAAGCAAAATAGAGAGGAGAAGGTAAGTGTCGATGAGGGATGCGGCGTAAGCGACTTCGACGATGTCAGCAATGTGAAAGAAACCAAGTCTAAATAGAGACAGTGGAAGTGGAGCCTGTACCCAAGCACGCTCTGAGTGAGACCTTGGAGCTGCTGAAATACTTCCCTCTCCTTCTTATCGAACGGAACGGCTAAAGCCGTAGATTGGTTGATGTTCCCAGCAAGTGCATGACCTTAAGCGCACTAGCACAATACAGGTGTAAGTGAAACGCAAGCTGCGCGTCATCGATCTCCTGGATGCCCATAAGGATCTGGTCACTGTATTTCTAAACAGTGGTGAAGAAGTCATCGACGTAAGAATCAGGGCCAATGGAGACCCCAATACCCGAAAAACAGACCGAAGGGAAAACGGGCTCGGTAGGCCGAGACTAGGAGAGATTGATGAAAGTGCATGGACCGGAGTCTTGCTCATGTTGAGCGTGACAGCGAAGGAAGTCTCTGGTGTTTGGTAAAATTTCAGAGCAGAGCCAGCATGGGAATGATGGACGAGGATAGTACCGTCCACAGCGTACCAAGCATTCAGAGCGGGGGAGTACCTGTCCTGGAAGCTTATATTCAATGGATGCAAAGCCAAAGCAAACAACAACCCGCCAAGAGGGTCCCCTTGCTGGGTACTACTAGCGCTGGGAATTGTATAGAAGCCGAAGAGAAGCTCCGTGCAGTCCCCGTAAAAGTACTGGGCCCAACGCGCAATGCCAGGGCATAAGTGGGGACGGAGTCGAGAATGTGTTGTCTGAAGGTGCGATTGATAGCGTTGTGAATATCAATTTGGATACGCACATGGTCTCGAGACTTCGAACATTGGCACAGGCGAAGAACCGCGTGAACAATTGTCTCCGAACAGTTGCGAACCCCAACACCGTGCTGATGAGGCATAAGGTAGGAATGAACCAATAGTCTGGCTTTGTGAGCATGAAGCCGGGAAATCATCCGCTGTAGGAGCAAACCAACTGCAATAGGCCTAATGCCGCCATTTTGCTTTGGAAGAGACGTGAGACGCCCCCCAAAGAAGAATTGGAGGCCATATATGGGCAACTCCCCGTCGCAACACATATTGAAAAATTTGGTTAACCTGATGAACGCAGTCCCGTCTTTTCAATCAGTGCACTCACCCAGGCACTAGTAAAAAAATAAGAACGTGAGTGTCATGTTAATAATAATAATAACTGACTGTAGCCATGAATTCCTCGATGTTCAATTTAGGTAGCCGCGGGATGGATGCACCACTCCATTTCCCCTCCCAGTAGCGTACGACGTTACGGTTGCCTCCTACTTCCAGAAGACAACCATGTGCGTGGGATTGAGGGCTGCGGGGGCGGTGGCCCGCGCAGTAGAAAAAAAGAATGGCTGACCTGGCGGGGAAAAGTGGCAGCCGTCCACGGAGAGGCCTCACTGGACGTTCAAGACTCATCTGAACATTTGTGCCAAAGCGTTCGACTCGATGGGATATGACTTCGCACGTTGCACGTACATATCCAGCGCCGAAGTAAAGTTTTATTTAGGTCAATCAACTGCAACAGGCTTTGAGCCAGCCATTTAGGCACATGAGTGACATTATCCATTATCCTGAAGACGTCTAGCATACACCGGGGGATAGCCGAACAGCACTTTTCAAACATTAAAGAACCAAATAGATCCACCCCACCAACTGCAACCGCAATAGAATACCAATGGAACACGAAACGCAGTGGCAGCTGGTCGAAAACCTCGTCAGTTTCGAAAGTCCGCGACATCCGCCAGCAATATCGACTATATCTGCTAACTACAAAACCTCTCTCGTTCTAATAGATGGTTCTGGCAGTGGAAACCTGAGAGATGCATTCAATTAAAACTGTTCAAAATGTTCTCGTACCGCCCTTTGTATAGTCCATATCATCCACTACAGATTCGACTTTTTGCAGGTTGACCGCCACGGGTACCAGGTCGTTTATCTGGGTAGCGATCTCAGCTTTGGAGGAAGGTATCTGTTAGGCGCGTGCTGATAGGAACGGATTTTTTGTCGCCGTCATCTACAGATTTTTAGTTTACTGTACTACCTCCCCTTGTCCAAAATTGCTTATAGTTCCGGTTCCTTCCCGTCCTCCGAGAGCCTTGCTTATCATTACCGCGGTCCTCTCCAAATTTACTTCCATTTTATCTAGATATTTTTATACTGTATCTACCCCTCTGAATCGATCCCGAATCAACTTCTTTTCCCCTTTTTGCTTACCTCCCCTCCAAATTCGCTTTTTTGAGAAAAAGGGCGCAAATGCACTACAACAAAATCCTTGCAGATTTATTTTACCTATTCCTAGTCGATAGAACCTGCCCCGGGAGGCTATTTAAACCCCTTTATTCCAAGTTTCAAACGTCCCCGATCATTTTACTCATCACCCCTCTACCCCCACACACCCAAAACACCCTCTATCCTCCGTCTACAGTCATTTACAACCAAAATGAACAACCTTCGCCCCTCCCCCCTATCACCAAAAACCGCCCTCTCGCCCCTTAAACGGCCTTGCGCTCGCTGTATATGGACCGACGGAAGTAGAGCTACCTGCGACGCCAGACTAAGAAGAAGATAATCGAGTTCGTCCGCAAGCTCTTCGTCGAGGATGAGGCCGAGGAGGTACCTGAGGGGCAGGAGTGGGAGGTCGAGGGGGAGCTGGGGAGACCTTCGAGGGTGGGCAGCCCCGAATTGGTCTACGAGGTTAACGAGGACGAGGATAAAGATGAAGACGAGGACGAGGATGAGGACAAGGATGAAGACGAGGACGAGGACGGACGAGGATGAAGACGAGGATGAGAAGGATGAAGGACAGGGAGGCATTGGAATTGTTGGAATGGTGGAATGTATGGAACAAGTGGTACCGACGATGGAACCGGATGGGGATATCTTTAGTAGTTTAGATATCTCCCAGGAGGAAATAGATAGTTATGAGCCGTTCGCAGATATCTGTGGGGACTGCTTGGGCAGCAGGGTATTTTAGAGGAGTTGTTTGGATCTGATTTAGAGAATGGGAAATCAGAGGACCTCATTGATTGTTAGTTTCTTAAGTATCTTTTGTTTAGAGTATATCATTCACACAAATTGTTTTTATGCATTTCCTGGTACCTTCTGTAGTTTTATTCGGACTTTAGGGGTAGCCCAAAGTCTATATAAGCTGAGTAAACTGCTTCCTCATGGAGAGGTCAAGCAAGTTGGCAGACAACTTCAAGTCAAGTCCCGAGTGGTAGGAAGTTGAGGGTCAACTTCAGACCCAAGAAAACTTTTTCCTACGCTGCTCACAGAGCATCAGTGGTAGACCCTGCCCTTTCATACTTACTTGTAGACCTCTCAACTCTCTTCCATATACACTCCTTCTTGTTCGTTACTATACCGAGGTAGCACTTTTGTCGCTTGCAACACCTCCTTCTTGGGGTAGTTGGTTCTGAGTATCTCTTCTCCGACGATTTACCCCTGTCAGTATCCCGCGATTGGGCCCTCTTCGCACGGGGAACACAAGACGACCAGACATCAGGGCAACGGGTGCAGCTGGCAGCACCGATTACCTCGATGTAACTCCCGTGAACCCAATGGCAATTTTTCATCTCAAGATGAGAACTTTTAAACCCCTGAAGAGCTTGAATGCAGCCCATGCTGACAAGATACGAAAATAACAGGGGTTCATAGCCCGGATACCTTGTAGGAATAGACTTGTCCCGATTTCTATCTCTACGCTAGGAGGGTGATACCTCGATTCGTTCTCCATGGTCAAGAAGGTGGCCTTATCGATCTCCAACCGATCCCTGGATCAATACACTAGAATGAGGGCCATTTTACTTCAACGCCGCCTGCTTGTTGACTGGGCACCCACTAATCCTCAGCTGGCATAAATGCTCTGTTATTCGCATTGGAGATCCTGAATCATGGTCTGAACGCAAGTTCATAGGACTCCCTTCGCACCACTCTCAATAAACCAACCCCGTTCTCCCGTTCTCCACACTCTCCCCTCTCATCACTCAACCAAACAACTGCAGAGCTTTAACGTTTCGCCGCTTTCGGCGCCCGCCCCTTGCGAGATGTCGTCGGGTGCGGGCGCGGCCACTCCCACCTGTCTAGCTGGTTTCCCGTGCAAATCAATACGCCGCGACCGCTGCGTTCTCGCTGCCCCGATCTCGTTGATACTCTTGTCCACAGTACCGCCACCTGTCGCCCACGGAGTTCGTTGGACGAAGTGGGAATGGCGCGCAAGAAGGAGGGCGTTGCTTTTCAGTGGTATTCGTCAAGGTTTCCCATCCTAAAGAAGCAGGTCCACAGTCCTGTGGTACCGAACACCCCGCGTCGTCACTTAGTGACGGGAATGCAAAATAATTGGGATAGGTAGATCCGAAAAATAAATCGTTCCAACTTGAATAAATAAATAAATGTCTCAATTGGACTTAGGATGAATAATGAATAGAAAAACAAATTTAATGATAGCTGATCGAGAGGAATATTTTGATGGCCCGAGGATATAAAAAATTTCTAACAACCTAGTACTACTTATACTCTACACCAAGGTACAATAATTTTGGTAGACATGATTCAGGCTCAGGAACAATTATTGCAATATTTTCCAGGTAAGAAATCATCCAGATAATAATTTGTTGGCAGCATAAATGCAATAATTATAGCGTGTATAATATAAAAACCCAACCGTAGGACATAGAATTATTACAAACTGAATTCAGCATAAAATAGGACCAGTGTAAAATAGATAAAATTATTCCTTGATTATTCACAATAAATATATATTGTGGGCCTCAATAAAAATATTGTTCAACAATTCAGCATCACTGTAAGACAACAAGGTAGAGATTAAAATATTTGGTCAATTTTCACCGGGAAACCCCAATCTTTCATTTTGGAAGCTACCCAATTTCAAATAGAACTTGTGGGCGTCTATGAGTAGGCGTCAAGGAGCGAGAGTGGGCTTATTATGGGGGGAAGTTTTGGATTTTTTTACCGTTGAAACAAAAAATTCGTTACTACGGCCACAGAGAAGGACATTGAGCTGCCATTGATGGAACCATACGCAACCGAGCGATTGTGATTTCCTGCTTTCTGCACGGACTGGTATTATGCTCAACCCTTTCTACTTTACACCTCCTTTACCAATAAAACTGACTAAACCACCCTAACATCACCCTACTTGCCAGCTTTTATCATAAAAACTAAGTAGCTCGTCCCATTTAAACCAAATAACTATCAGTAAAATTATGTAAACAACCATAATTTCCCGCTTCAATTTCGTAATCACCTTCTACCCTTCCTGCGACAGGAACCACTTTGAAGCCGTCATGCCGCGACTACAGAATCATACCTTCTCCTAGTGGAGAGTGGTTCTAGAATTTTCCGCCTCCTTGCACCATCTTTCGCTGCCAGCCGCTGTGCTTCCTAACCCACGCTTGAATTGCGTGATTTCGCTACTCTTTTTTCATTCTGTCCTCAAGGGATGCAAGCCCGCCAGGTGAGCACCCGTCGTCTGCTTGAGTAGTATTTCTTCAATCACTTCTACATGTCTGAGTGCTTTGTTTCCTACTTGTAATGATTCCTCTCCATAGCACCGTACTCAAACATTTGCTCGATTAGGTAAAATCGCGAGGACGAATGATGAGTGTGTTGCAGATTTATCGCAGATCTTGTGTCTCTCCTTCCTGTTTGTGGTTGTACGTGAAGGAGGCCATTTCATCAGTCGTAGGATGTGCGCCACTCCCTGTCGAGAGGAATATGGGGTGTTTTTAATCCATGGAAAATAGTTGAAAAGTAAAAGTAATTGTGCCCACTTGGTTCTTTCGTCTTACTTCAATGTACTAGAAGCACGCTTATATACACTAACGAACCGACATAACTTCGAATGAACACTCTGCATGTTTCGTCCAGAGCATTTTCTAGCCACAGATGTGTCTCTCCGATACGGAGGGTGTACTTCCAACCACATAGACCGCATAGGTCGTCTGTGTGGAGGTGCCCCACCCAAAAAGGGATGCAGCAGACCTTGAGTCCCAGTTTGCTCATGTAACCCAGCCTCACGCAACATCAAGTCTTCAGTAGATACCAGTCTTAGTCCGCTGATCAGCGCTTGACCACCCAACTGCAATAGCTGATCGAATCATACAATATACAATCAGTCCTGAATATCGAATCACCAATAATTCGCAAGGCACACAATTCCAAGTCCCCCTCTTGCCTTCCGAATGAAAACGCGCTTTATTGAACTCCGGGAAGCCCCAGTCCGTTTCGGTGATTTTCGAACAGCTGACGGCTCAGTGGTTTGGTGAGTATTTCAGCAATCATGGATGACGTAGGGCAGTGATCAATGAAAGCGACACGTTGGACAACCTGCTCTTTCACAAAGTTTCGTCGTATGGCGACATTCTTGTCGTGATGCACTCCAGTTGAACCCCACTCAACAGCTCCTTATTTGTCCTCCAATACACGGACAGGTCCATCTGCAGAGCAAATTGCTGCTTTCAGCACGCACTGAATCTATACAATCATCTTGCACATCTCGGACAATGCAACGAACTCAACCTCCGTGGAAGAATGGGCTACAGAACCTTGCTTGACTGTCCTCCACGCTACAATGGTTCCCCCAAGTCGCAACAATACGCCAGTTGTTGACTTACCGTCAATTCGACCCCCTGCCCAATTGGCTTCAGAAAACCCTTCTAGAACCAGCTTGTTCCGACGAGCATCAATCCATATTCCGATGTTCTCCGTTCCCCACAAGTACCGCGAGATTCGCTTGAGTGCAACGTAGTGATGCTGCAATGGATTCGATGAATACCTGCTCAACAGAGAGACTGATAAAAAATATCCAGTCTCGTGCGAGTTTTCAAAAACAATAAGCGCTCTAGTAGTTCCTGATAACTACCTTGATCCGTTGGGGGGCTCTTATCTTCTGCAAATACATGCAGAGATCCTTCGCACATAGGAGTCCGTGGTGGCTTACACATCTCCGTTCCAAACCTTTGCAGTACCTGCCTGATATAGTAGCCTTGTGAAATCCGAGCAACATCTGGCCCACGACTGAAATTCACCCCTAGGAAAGAGCGAAGCTCACCTATATCCTTCACATCAACCTACTGTGAGAGTTCTTTTTCATGCTCTCAATCTCTGCCATATCATCCGGATGGGAATGATGTCATCCACGTAGATGAGCAACCATAACTTTTATCTCTGGTAGACACACTCGTCCGACCTCAATCTTTTAAAGCCCATAGTGTTTATCACAGAGATCCACTTTTGATGCCACTGTCTGGGAGCTTATTTCAACCCATAAATGGCCCTTTACAGCTTCAAAATCTAATTAGTTTCATGAAGCGTGATGCCGAGCGGCGATTTCACATGGATATCCTCGTCGATTTCTCCATGCAAGAAGGCAGTCCTTACATAAATTTAATGACTTTAGTGTCCTCTTTGGACTGCCACAGCGCAAATACACGAACGGTTGTGAAATCCACCACTGGAGCAAACGTGTGATGGACTTCCCCTGCATAAATCCCTTGACGACCATGCGCAGTTTTTGGCGTATTACCTTTCCGCTGCTGTCTAGCTTCCTTTCAAAAACGAGCTTAGTTGATAGTGGCTTTATCCTTGCCGGCCGGGGAACATCTTTCTATGTTCCAAACTCGCTCAATGATGCCAACTCAGAGTATATGGCGGTCTGGCACTCCAGAGCATCCTTCTGGGAAAGGGCCTCCTCGACTGTAACAGGATCAGGCTCAGTCATCGCAGAACAGCATTTAGCCGATGACGATGTCGTGGTTTGCGGCTCACTATCGTCTTCCCCTGGGGGTGGGATCTAGGCCAACAGCTGATCAATAATTTCATCAGTCACCTCTTCAGGACCCGTTATATCATCGGTGTCTTCGGCAACACCATCAACTTCACTCTTTTCTGAGCTCTCAGATACGATACTTATACCGCTTGATTCTTTGTCTTTATGTACCAAAGTCCCATTATCACTGCCACCATCACTTGGTAGCATAAGCAGGCCATCTCGGAAAGGAAAACGGTTTTCCTAGATAATTACATCCGTCACATAACAGCAACATTCCTAGACTGTATCTATAACTTGTATTGGCTATTACATCACAGCCAATCACGATACCCAGTTCATATTTTGCATCCAGTTTGCGACGCATCTCCTTCGGACATGAGACCACCCCAACTGCCAAACACCCTGAAGTACGAAATATCTGGTTTCATCCAGAGGTCATCTCTATTGATGTCTTAGTAGAATTTCTGGACAGAAGAAGTGGTTTCGATCTTTGCCGCATGAACCACTGCCTCGGCCCAAAATACTCGGGGAAGTTTGGCATGCCTAGCATGGAGCGTGCACATTCGACAACAGTACGATTGACTCTCTCAGTAGTCCCATTCTGATACTTCTCTGATACTTCGAATAGGACGGCGTCATACTGTGCTCAATCCCCGCCCGGCCAAAAAAACCTTGAAAGCAAGGTATGCTCCATCTCGATCAGACTGGAGTCGTTCCACTTTACACGAAAACTATCGCTCCATCCAGGTAACATGAAACTAAACTGATCCAATGCTTCGCCTTTCCGAGGAATGGAGACAACTGCAACATAACCAGAGTACTCATCGATGAACGATATAAAGTACCGATGGCCTGAAAACGATTCCACTGACATGGGTCCACAATTATCTGAGTGCAAGACCCCACCAGGCTCATTTGAGAGCGAGTTATTCTTTTGAGGCGTTTCCATTGCCTGTTTGCCTTTTACACAGCTGTCACATAAACTGCGTTGAATATTTATGGACGATTCACAGTGACAGCATTGACTTTGAGGAGGCGCTTTATACTTGGATGTTAGAGTGACCCAATCTTTTGTGCCACAACTCCCAGTCCTTCCCAGACTCAATCGGGGCTCCGTAGCTTCAGCAGCTGCCGCCAAAGATACGGCTGGGATGGAGACATTGTATACCTTGTACACACCCGGTTCCACTCTCCCCTGAAAAATCAGTGCGACATTCAGTAGACCACTACAGGACGACTTACCAACTTGTACCATGTAGCCCTTTTTAAACAACCATGAGCAGCTCAACAACGAGGTACGGAGGTCGGGAGGTACAGTACATTCTCCAGTTGAATCACACGTGTGGCTGTTGCGTCACCTGCACGCACAGTGGTTTGTAGCGTCAAGACTCCCACATGCGTAGCATACACATGCTTATCGTCTCCAAGGACGATGGCCTGACATGGAACTCTAGTGACAGATTTTAGCCAGTCTCTGTTCCATATGATGTGGTCAGATGCTCCAGAGTCGAGCAATAACACATTCGCATAGACGCTATTTTCCAGTATTGTGACGGCAAACTCCGGAAGTACGCTAGTCTCCCTCGCCCCATCCTCGCACTCAGCTACTACAACTGTGCATGGTTTGCGTCATACTGGGGTTTGCGTTACATCATCATCGTCATGCTCATGTCCAGGCTTCATCGGGCATTTCGGGCAATATGCACCCTCTTTTTGCACGGAAACCTCTTCGTTTCTCATCACGAGATCGATTATCAAAACGTCCTCTGTTACGGTGAGGTCATCTGCCACCAGCAGCGAGAGCCTGACCTGGCTCGGAGGCTTCACCAAGCCTCGTTCCGGCTCTTCCTTCAGCTCTGGAAACATGATTACCATACTCCTGGATTAGCGTCGCTGTGACTGATTCCCAATTTGGCTTGTTTCTACGAGTCTGGAATGATATAATTACTGCTCCAAAACGGGATCCCTGTTTACCCCCAAACGATGAAAGGAACATAGCCACCTGAAGATCTTCGCCAACAGAGCTCCAAATTGCAGCCTATCGGTTAAATACTTACTCAAACCGGTCTACATAATCCTGCAGGGGTTCGTGATTATAGCTCATTGGAGAAAGCCTGGACTGCAGTTGTACCTGAGTAGCAGTGTTAGATACTGAGTAACGATCTTTCAGGCGAGTCCACACCTTTTACGGTTTGTGCTTGACGGAGAAACAAATTCGAAGCGGGCGACCTCCTAGACATTTTATGATAGTAGCAAGCGCCGTCGAGATCTTCTTGACCTCAATATCAGTCAAAGTGACCTTCCATGAACCACTCTCTTTCAAAAATCGCTGGTGACAACGTCAAGGACCTCTTTTGATTCCAACGCCGCTTCTGTTCTTGCTAGTCGAAGTTGAAAATCTTCTTAACGCCTCCACCAAACTTGAATACCTTCTTTCTCTCCTCCATATCGAATCAAACAGAGAAATGAGAAGAAGCTCGAGCAGAAATCCACAAAATCGAAAGACGATACAACGATAGACAAACAAATAGAACTGAAACGGTCACGGGATGTAGTAATGTTAACCTGGACCCATAAACAGTTGAAATGTGAAAGTAATTGTGCCTACTTGGCCATTTCGTTTTACTTCAATGCAATAGAAGCACACTTATATACACTAACGATCCGACGTAACTTCGAGTGAACACTCTGCATGTTTCGTTCAGAGCATCTTTTCTAGCCACAGATGTGTCTCTCCGATATGAAGGGTGTACTTCCAGCCATACAGACCGCATAGGTCGTCTGCGTGGAGGTGCCCCATCCATAAAGGGATGCAGCATACCTTGAGTCCAGTTTGCTCATGTAACCCAGCCTCACGCAAATCAAGTCTTCAGTAGATACCAGTCTTAGTAAGGTGATCAGCGCTTGACCACGCAACTACAATAGCTGGTCGAATCATACAATACACCACTCAGTTCTGAAAATCCAATCACCAATAATTCGCAAGGCGCACAAATCCAAGTAAAATGAGGTCAGCTGTTGCCCTCGGCCCGAAAGCATACAGTTCTTCCGCCGCCTTGCCACCCACGCTGCTAGGCGCCGTAATTGCCCTCCCTGTCAAGAGTTTTACGATTTTTTCCCCCATTTCACCTTTTGCTTGCACAGCATGCAAGCCTGTCAGGTCCCCTCCCGACGTCTCTCTGATTACTTTTCCCCTAGTCCTCCCGGCGCCTCTGAGTGCCTGTTCCCACCGCTGTAAAGATGTTCCCCCGTTCCCTGAGGGGCGTCATGATATTGGTAAAAAGGTTAAAATGTAACCTCACACGTTTGTTTAGAAGGTGCCTTCCACACAAACGTGTGAGTAGTTTTCATAGCCCCTTAAAATGCAACCAAAATGAAGGGGAAAATGGAGTGTTTTAATGAATGAAGAGGGAAGTTTTGGTTTTCTTACTATTGGAAGATTTAATGAATGAATGACTGGGAAAAAGGGGGTGTCTTTATTGAGATGTATGGATTGACTGGAACCCATTTGAAGTTGTAAATCTGAATGTCATGTTAAATACATGCACCGATGGTCGAAGCAATGTACAATCATTGCTGTCGAATGCCAGCAATGATTTGTCAATAGGTTTTTCACGGATGAAAAACCTATTGACTATACTGTCCTTCATCGTCTTTAGCTGACTTGTCTTTTTTTTCTTCGCTTAAGCTCCCTCCTCCACCTACACCTCGCCCTCCCTCGTCCGACGTTCGAGCCCGCTCCCGTGGTCCTGCTGCGGTTTGCGCTCTGTCGCGCGACGACGGTGCTTTCGCCCTCATCTTCCCTCTTCTCCTGGTTTTTTCTCTTTTTCTTCTTTGATTCTCCCGATCTTCGCCAGATTCGTTTTCCACAGCGCTATCTTATTGGCTACTTCTTGATTTTAAGTCTATCGTGATCTTTTTATTGGCTATTTCCTTTCCCGTGATCTCCCGACCCCACAGTTTCTGCCACCATGCCTTCCCGACCTTCTTCTGGGCATTCCGACACCGTTGTTTCCCTAACCCATGCGTCGATGGACTATCTGGTCAAATGCGTCTCCATCTTTGATGGAGTCGTCAATCTCTCCGACCCTGCAGCCACAGCTGCATTCTGTTCTGCCGTTCAGAACTCCCCCGTGGCGACCGCTCTTGGCCCCTTCTCTGCAAAACAACCCTCAGTTTCGTTCCGTCCTGCAGATCTTGACCTCTCTTGCGGCCCCTCCTCGCCGACTTCTCCAGCCACTGAACCGGACCAATCTCCCAATCCTGCTCCTCGCCTCCCGCACAATCCTACCTACGCGCGGCGGCCATGCCCCAACAGCCCCAAAACCCCTCCGCCGTCTCCCTTTCCTGGGCCGCCAAGGCCTCACCCATCAGGGTGACCTTTCAGCTGTTCGCATCTCCACCAAGTTTGCGGGCCGCGTCCGCCGAGCTACTCGAGGGCTTTTTCGGCAACACCAAGCGAGTTGTCGTCGTCACGTCTCCTCCGGACTTTCCTGTACATGATCCGTCCGCTTTCCGCCGAGCCATCACACAAGGTGGTTTTCCGGGCTCCTGTTCCATTATTCGCTCCTCTTCCCCTCATATCTTCATGGTGTGCGCTGCCGAGCGGGATTTGGCGTCTTTGCCTCCCGCCTATACCGCCTTCCGAAACTTGGCGAAGACATCGGACAACTACGACCCTCCCGAACTCGTGTTTTCCGAAATCATGGACATCTCTTCAGACCTGTCTCCTGCCCAGCTCCGCGGCGTCCTTCCTGGCCTTCGACAAGAAATCGAACGCCTGGAATCTCCGTCCTGCTTGTGGTATCCGGCTCCTGCTTTTGCCCAATCCCTCCGCGAAATGGAGTCCGCAGCTTACCAGACTCTTTCTGCCGATCCCACCTTTGCCCGGGACATGCCTCCCCTCGCACCCCCTTCGGCTCCCGCTGTCCACTCTAAGCGCCGTCGCGCCCGTCCAGATGTGACCGATACGGACGGTTTTACCCTGGTTGCACGTCGCGGCCCTGGGCCCGCGACCTCTTCTGCTCCTAGCTCCCCCGTTCCCCCGCAGGTTGACGGTCGGTTCTCTGTCCTCGAATACGTCCCAGTTCCGGAATCAATGACCGATAATGACCAGTAGGATTGCTTCTGTCCCTCCTACTGCCCTTACTTTCCCTGCTCTTTTCAGGGCTTCGATACCCGTTCTTCCGTACATCCCTCGCCCAGTTCAAGCAGCGGCCTACGACCTCTATTTTGCCTCCTGAGCCGTGTCATCGCTGCTCCGTCTGATGCACATCGTCATCGTGCCCTTCTCGAACTTGTCGCCCTCCCCAAACTCGTATTTCGACGCAATCATCCTCGCTTCCATCGCTCGAGCCGCTCTGAAATCTGCTCCAATCTTGCCGACCGCATTCGTCTCGCATCTTCCGGTCTTTTCGATGACCTCTTCATTGAAGCCCTCTCCCTTTTCGGGGCCTCCCACCCCCTGCTACCCATGCCGACGCCTCTCATTCCCCATCTACCCTCCAGCGCAGCCGCCGCTTACTGCACCGTGGCAGTCCTTCCCGCGCCACAGCAGCCTTACTGCACGATACCCCACCTGTTGTGCCCTCGGAAGACATTCTCCGCAGACTCAAATCCCTTCACCCCACGCCCACGTCCCCCGTTCAGCCCCTCCCTAACTCTCGTCTTCCCCCTGCCGTCAAGTTTTCCGTTTCGGATGTTCGTAGAGCCATCCATAGCCTCGACCCGTCCACCGCCCCTGGATCTGATGGCCTTTCCCCGTCTTTCTCCGTATGTTGCTTCGACCTGCGGGGGGAGTGCATCCCGCCCGCGACTGTCTTTATGTGCTGACCAAGTTTGTTAACATGTGTTCCAACGGCGAACTACCGGACTCGTGCAGGGCCTACTTCTGTGGGGGCCGGCTCACAGCCCTCCACAAGCCCAACGGTGGACTTCGCCCTATAGCTGTTGGTCTCCTCCTCCGCCGACTTATTGCCCGCCTCCTCGCTCACAAGGCTTGCTCGACTGCAGCTTCCTATCTCTTGCCTCATCAACTCGGCGTGGGCGTTAAAAGCGGGCAGAGGCTGATAGGGTAAATCGTCGGGAGAAGAGATACTTAAACCAACTACCCAAGACGGAGGTGTTGCGAGCGACAAAAGTGCTACCGTGGTATAGTTGAACAAATAAAAAGCAGTGTATATGGGAGAGAGTTGAGAGGGGCTACAAGCAAGTATAAAAGGGGCAGCGTCTACCACTGATTCTCTGCGACTTGCTTAGGAAAAAGTTTTCTTGGGTCTGAAGTTGACTCTCAACTTCCTACTACTCGGAGCTTGACCTGAAGTTGTCTGCCAACTTGCTTGACCTCTCAAGGAGGAAGCACTTTACTCAGCTTATATAGACTTTCGGCTAATCCTAAAGTCTCAATCAAACATACTAAATACCATAAAACGCATTCACGGGAATCGTGTGAACCAGAGAGACCATTAGAAGATATTTCCTCAAGGTAAATATCTAGGTGCCATACCCATGCCAGCCACCCATCGGCCAGGGGTGGGAATTGATGTGGCCATTATATAGACCTTTCAGAGTCACTCGTAGTATCACCCACAACCTAGAACTGTACTGACATCCACTATGACAGCGTGTCCTAAAATAAAAAATCAACCGATGAATTTGCCACACTCACCCAAATTAAAAATATCTTGCAAATTCAAAAACTGTAAAAATATCTTCCCAGTTCCAATACTGTATACAATTATGGTCCTCATCTAAATTTTTTCGTGTGCGAATTTGCGCACATCACGCCCTCCCGCTCAAGACGAACGTCCCGGCTCGTCACTGCTCTTGTTGTTCTTGTGGGAGTTCTATCCATTCATCAGGGAGAGTATAGGGTTCACTATAAGGATATGGTAGTAGCTCATTTCCAATATGATGAGAGAGTGTGTACCGTGCGATGACCGGCTCATCTCCTTGGTCAAGAGTTTCGTAGATTCGGCGTATGGTTTCATAGTGTTCTCTAATGAGCTCCTCCCGTTTCACTTCTCCAAACCTTCCAAATGTGAGGTAGTAAAACGTAGTATGCAAACTTTTCTGGCAACGGGTCCAGAAACGGGTATCTGAAGGAGAAAAAAACTCGCAACATAAGGACTGAGTCCTCACGAGTAAGGTGCGCCCCGTGAATGGTCTGGAAGCACATGCAAATACTAATGGCAAAAAAGGAAATTACTTCTGCTTCTCGAGGGTCCTCTGTCATTTCGCGAAGCCAACGTCTAATTGGTAGCCGTCCAATAATTAAGGATGCATAGTTTCCCCCTGGGAGACTAGGCGGTGTTTGAGGCGATCTTCTTGGCGATCTTCCTCGCTGCTCCCGACGCCTTGCCCTCTTCGATGATCCGCCCGATCACTTGATGGTCCAGCTCGTATCATCATCACGGCCTCGGGAGGATCCTGGTCTTCGGCTGAGGTTGTGTTTCTGAGCGGAGCAACGTAAGGTTCCCATAGAGGATATGGGACCAGTCGATATTCCATATCAGGGGGCAAGCTGTAACCTCTCAGTCGCACATCTTGGTTGTTCTTGAGAAATACGTAAACTGGACGGATAATGTTCAGATATGTTTGCGACAAGTCTCCGATAGCTACCATTCCATACCTCCTATAGAGTAATGATATATGACTTCCACAAACTCTGGACCTGCTTCCGTGAACCTTCCGTTTTGGAATGAGAATAGAACTCTGATCAATAGTCGGAAATCTTCTTGAGGTAGCAATGGTCCGTTCAACGTACGAAAACATAGGCATATATTAATGTAGAAATGGATGATTACGTGGAGTTCGTAGTAGTCACGCGTAATCGAGATGATCCATTCCCAGGCCCTTTTTCCTCCCATAGGAATCATTCTATAGTTAAAGATGAGTATGCCCGTGGTTGCGCATAGTCCTGTGTGAGAAGGAATTCTTCAGGCCTCTGATGGTAAGGGACCAGACGACGTGCATGGATTGCCCTCCTTGATCTCTTCCCTGAGCTTGAACAGAGCTTATAATGCGGGTGTCTTTCCTCCGTGACGATGCAAGGGTTCGAGTACTTTGTTTGGAAGCCGGCCACTTCACAGCCTGTTGCATTGCTTTTCCGTGTGCTACAAGTACTTTAGAGCCGACTGAGAAAGTTTGGACTGGAGGCTCTTCATCCTTATTTCTTGTCTGTGTTAGCGCGCGGTGTGATCTCCAGCTTTCGGTGGCCAGTAGTTCGACTCTCTACTCTCTTCATCGATAATATTTGTTTCCATATCTCTCTGTAACATTCTAGGAGCTCTTCCGTACATTAGCTCAAACGGTGACCGTCCACTTCTTCCTCTTCTTCGACGATAGCCGTATAACACTTTTGGTAAGGCATCTTCCCACTGGATTTCATTCTCGACATAGTTTTCGATATTGCGTTTGATGGTTCCAACCATCCTCTCCGCTTTCCGTTTGACATAGGAGCGTATGCGAGAACTGTCTTTAGCTGAATCCTTTCTTCCAAGAAACGAAGCAGTGAAGTTGCAGTAAAACAAAGGCGTTATCCGAGATGATCCTTTTTGGAAGACCAAACGGTTCAATTATTTCTTTTTCGATGAATCTCAGGACCACTTCAGCATTGGCCTCCTCAACTGCAACTGCTATTGGCCATCCAGTAAGATGTTCCACCCCTATAAGGAGGTATTTGTTTCCGGAAGAGGTTTCCTTGAATGGGCCGGCAAAGTCAATTGAAAAAGGTTTCAAAGAGACCGGAAACTGGAAAGCTAGAGTTGTCTTATACTTTCGTATTGGGTGAATTTTTGACAGTTGTCGCAGCTTTTCACGAAGTTATAGACGTCCTTATGGATACTGGGCCACCAGAATCTCTCAGTAACGAATTTTTGGTTGTTTCGAGATCCCAATGCCCTAACTCATCATGAAAAGTCCTCAAGATCTTCATTCTTTCTTTCAAAGGGGCCACTAGTCGAGGACCGGCTTTCGTGTGTCGGAAGAGTTTCCCATTCCATAGTAAAAGCCTTTTGATTCCTGCGTACCCAATTTCTGTGTTCAATCAACCTTTCTCATTTCTAGTCCATCCAGGAATTTAATTAGTCCGTGAATATTAGCTTCGTACTCGTTATTGTTCGGCACTTGCACCTCGGCAACTCCGACGATGTTCTCGGAAGCTTTTTCATTTGGAATCAGTGGATCCCTCAAGCGGGATAGGTAATCGGCAGGCTGATTATTGCGTCCGGGCCTATACACAATTTCAAACCGATATTCTGCGAAAATGTCGAGCCATCGGGCCAAGCGGTGATGTACATCTTTCTTTTGGAATGCTGTCTTAAGTGCCTGGTGATCAGTTATCAAGACAAATTTCTCGAGTGATAAAAGGTATACGCGAAACTTTTTCAGTGCGAAGACACAGCGCGCTTCTTTCGCAGACTGAGTATCTCTTTCCGCATCATTCAGAGTGCGACTTGCGAATTGAACCGGGTGTAGTCTTCCGTTTTCATCTTTTTGGGACAAAACGGCACCCAAAGACCGTTCTGAGGCATCTGTCTCCACAACAAATGGTCTCTTGAAATCTGGATACATGAGCACTGGGGGGACACATAGCTTATCTTTAAGCTCTTCAAATGCGGTTTGCATTTCCTTGTTCCATAAAAATTTTCCGTTCTTTGTTGTGCTGGCATGTAACGGTGCTGCAGTCTTGGCGAAATCTTTGATAAATCTCCTGTAATATGAGGCCAGTCCTAAGAAGCTTCGAACCTCCGTCTTTGAAGCGGGCCTTGGTGCCAACTTGATTTTTTTCGTTTTCTCTGGATCCACTTTAATTCCCTCTTGATCGACGATATGACCGAGTAATTGGATAGACGTTTTCGCAAAGAAGCATTTGCTTAACTTAATTTTCAGGCTGTACGCAGCTATTTTCTCCACCACAGTCTTGACATGCGATATGTGCTGATCCAAGGTTTTTGAGAATATCACTACATCATCGATATAAACTCTTGCAAATGGAAGTCCTTTCAAAACCTCGTTCATCATTCTTTGGAATGTAGCTGGGGCATTCATGAGACCAAAAGGCATCACTTCGAACCTGAATGTACCGGCTTTGCTGGTAAAAGTTGTTTTTCCTTGCATTTTTCATCCAATGGAATCTGCCAATAACCAGTGTAAAGATCAATTGAGGTGAAGTATCTCCCGTCCTTCAAGTCCTCGAGGATTTCCTCCATATTCGGAATCGGAAATCGATCGGGTATCATTCTCTGGTTCAGTTGTCGGTAATCGACGCAAAAACGCAGCTTTCCATCCTTCTTTGGTGCGACCACAACTGGAAATGACCATGGGGATGAAACTGGCCGAATGATATCATTTTCCAGCATACTTGTAACATTCTCTGAGATAAATTGGTCATATTTTGGCGGTTGACGTCTAGGCCTGTGGTAAATTGGTTGAGTATCGGTAAGTTCAAATGAGTGAGTGACCGGTACACTTGCTTGTCTTAAATCTGATACACTCCATGCAATTACTTCGGAAGATGTTAACATGTCGGATATTTCATGAGGCGGGGCGGAAGGTGCTGTACTTTTTCTTGAATTTCTGCCATTTGGCGCCCTTTTTCTTGATCTCACCTCAAATTTTGAAGGACCTTTCCGGCGTGCTCACATCTTCAGATATGGAATCGATATATTCCTGTTTTCCTGCAATTGTAATCTTCTTTCATGCTCCGAATTCCGTCCTTTGATTCGATATTATCGCAAAAAGAAACACATTCAGGTGTCACCTACCCTAGAATTCCAGTCTTCATCTGTTTCAAACCCAGAATCATAATCATCCCATGCATGTTCAGTATCCCCCGAGCGTACCCTTCTCACTTCCGAAAGTGTTAGTTGGTTCGGAATTCTTCGCTGTCATAGCTAGAAGTGAAATCTTCACTGTCCGTTTCTTAATCTTCCGGATGTGTGCTTTTGTCGAAATCCAGGGGCATCTTCACGTTCTGCCGTCAACATTAACTGAAACGATTTGGTTGCCCAAGTCAATGCAGGTCCCTAGTCTTTCCATGGTAGGGCAGCCAATGATTGCATCGAAAGGGAGATCAGGCATGACAAGAAAGTCTAATCAACTTTAGAGTCCCCAAAGAACACGGAAACCTTGTCAACAGTGCCCATGCATTTTGATACGGTTCCATCCGCCACAGTTATTCTTCGAGTAGTTGGAATAATTTCGAGACCTAAATCTGTCACCAAAGTTTCTGAATAAGGTTTGGAACAGCGCCCGAATCGAAAAGAGCTTGGGTTTGCATTCCCAATACTTTGACTGGTACTAGTTTAAGACGTCTTGGTGCTGTCGAGGCCGATTGAAGAAACAGTTTCTTACCCTTAGCGGACTTATTAGACCTGATAATTTTTTTGAGTTCTTTTCGCATCCTCTGCGTCGCCCCTCAAAAGTTGACCAAACGTTATCCCAGTTGGGGCCGATGCAAGCTCAGCCACCAAATTGTACTTCTTCACATATTCTAGTACGTCCTTCGGGATACTCTTAAATTTCTTACTCTTTCGTCTTCTTGGCCGAAGTGTTTCCCACCCTGGAACAACTTGATCAAGCCTCTTGGTTCGAGGAGGTACAGGTGCTGGGATATGCTCCAGCATTCCATAATCTAGCCTAGGTTTTTTCGACAAAACGTTCCCTTCCCCATCCCTTTTTGTCACATTAACTTGACTGATTTCTTCAGCGATGGATACATTACCGGCATCCGCAACCTTTGATCCTTCTGTTTTGTAAGATTTTCATCTCTGGTCCTGACTCACTCCTCGCGTCCGATAAATTTGCTTTCTGTTGTCTTTAGACCAGCAGTTACTTTCATGATGCCCGTAACGACCGCACTTTCCACAACGAGTGTTTCTATGTGGATTATCAGGACACCTATTTGCAAAGTGTCCAGGCTTGTGACAGTAGGAACAGACTTCTGCGGCCTTGGGGGCCCCAGACTGGTTCTTCTTAATGGTAAGAGTAAGGCTTTCCAACTGCGAGGTTATCATGTCAAGTCGATTATCGAATCGGGTTTCCAACCTTTCTTCCAAGTTTTTGACATCGCTCCTGACTGATTCCAATGCTGCTGCGCTAGTCGCTGGCCTTTGATAATTCTTTTCAGGATGCACGATCGGCATAGATGTACGGGTTTCCCTCGGTATTTCACTTAGTGACTGAAACGTCTCCGAATTTTTGACAAATTCTACTATGGTACCCTTCAGTTCATTAAAAGTGTGAGGGCCCTTGATGAGGAGGAAATCGGAGAGCCGCTTATCCCCCATCGCCGCCTTACGCAGCATTCCGTACTTGGCTTGGGCGTTGAACCCAGCCTTTTCATAGAGATCACACAAGTATACCAATGAGCTTAACAAATCGTCGAAGTTGAGCCGGGCCTCTATGGCGGTACGAATCATCTCATCTGGTTCTACCTCTTAGCATATTCTTTCACAAGCCACTCACATACCTCACCGAAGTTACGCCCATTCCCGTTAAGAGACCACCCGTTGATAAACTTGGCCTTATATTTGTGCTTTGCGTCACCATGAAGATAGGCGAAGATACTTTCGGCCTTCTCTTCATCGCTCTTCTCACGCATCACAACGTTGACATATGTATAGAGAAACTCCTCAACGTCTTCATTCTTGCCCCCTGTGAACGTTATACGAGCAGCGTTGAGATCCATGATTACAGAAAAGAAATCCCCTCGAATGGTTCCCTAAGACTGCTCAACTCGAATACCTCGGGTGCAACCCCCTCCACAAGAGTACCAAATGATAGGGGTAAATCGTCGGGAGAAGAGATACTTAGAACCAACTACCCCAAGACGGAGGTGTTGCGAGCGACAAAAGTGCTACCGTGGTATAGTTGAACAAATAAAAAGGAGTGTATATGGGAGAGAGTTGAGAGGGCTACAAGCAAGTATAAAAGGGGCAGGGTCTACCACTGATGCTCTGCGACCAGCTTAGGAAAAAGTTTTCTAGGGTCTGAAGTTGACTCTCAACTTCCTACTACTCGGAGCTTGACCTGAAGTTGTCTGCCAACTTGCTTGACCTCTCAAAGGAAGCACTTTACTCAGCTTATATAGACTTTCGGCTAATCCTAAAGTCTCAATCAAACATACTAAATACCATAAAACGCATTCACGGGAATCGTGTGAACCAGAGAGACCATTAGAAGATATTTCCTCAAGGTAAATATCTAGGTGCCATACCCATGCCAGCCACCCATCGGCCAGGGGTGGGAATTGATGTGGCCATTATATAGACCTTTCAGAGTCACTCGTAGTATCACCCACAACCTAGAACTGTACTGACATCCACTATGACAGCGTGTCCTAAAATAAAAAATCAACCGATGAATTTGCCACACTCACCCAAATTAAAAATATCTTGCAAATTCAAAAACTGTAAAAATATCTTCCCAGTTCCAATACTGTATACAATTATGGTCCTCATCTAAATTTTTTCGTGTGCGAATTTGCGCACATCAACCCCTCGCCGGTTGTTACTTCCAACTTGGTTCCTGTTCTACTTCCCCTTCTTGCCCTAGCGGCTCATTCGTTGCGATGACAGCATTAATAAGTATTGACCATGCAGTTAATTTGGTATGGGTCGGATACTTGGTGGTGCACGTCCAGCGTTGCGCGATGCGGTCCATCTTCCCCGATGACATTCATGCCTTTATTGGTTGCTGTAACCAAGCTGAGTCGCGGTTGAACCTCATGTTCACGATTACTTGGTAGGTCCGATCCCTTTTGTTGCTGGCTTTGAGCCTTGATGCGCGCGCTCCTTCTCGACCTCTACATGGTTCACCCCAATCGTCGAGAATCTCGACATCATTGTAGCTTAATGACACACTGGACTGATCGCCCTTATGGGCGCCACCCCCGCGATAAAAGTAGGGTGCATCCTTACAATAGGGTTTACACTTCTTCAGTAGTGGGTAAACTTACCTTTTGGTTAGCGTCTAACGCTTCAGTATTGGGATCTAGTCCTCATTGGGCTGTGGTTGATCCTGGGTTGTCTCGGGAACAGTATCTCTCACCGTGGTGCAATTACTAACCTCTAGGATCGATCTTGGAATATCCAGTCCCATGTCAGAGGACACCAAAGGTTTTGAATCATTGTGGGTTGTCACTCGCTTGACGTGTTGGCTGGTTATTGCACTGGGCTTTGGGCCCACTACATCACCACCTGAGATACGCTCATGATCGTCTCCGGTTTCACTCAAAAAAGTTTTTATCCTTAACATCAATAATTTGTAAGGTCCATCGCAGCAGGTACCAACTTACGCTTCGCATTTTTCTTACTCCAGTACTCCTTACGAAGTAACACGTGGGATCCTTTTCCCGATTGACCCTCGTAGTGGTCTGAGATGAGGCCAAATTTTTTTCTGTAACGCTTTTGCTCTTAGCCAGTTCATAGGTTGCTGTCCACATCAATGAAATAACCATTTTTGCCACTTAAATGCATAATGTGCTCGAACAGGCACTTCCGCAACCTTAGGCTCAGCATCTACTGCGAAGCCGGGGGAGCTCTATGAGAACCAGCTCAAATGCTGCAATCTTTGTAGAGGTATGTGGTTTCGTATTATCCCATAAGTAAGGGATTCAGTGAACAGGTCCCAATTATGCCGGTGATCCGCAATGTAGTGGCGTTGTGGGAGTTTGCTCTCGATGCCTGCTGTAGGCCATATATACTTTTCTTTAGACTCCACGTCTTGCCCTGCAAAGACTTGTATTAAACTGCTTCTGTATTTCAACTGGTAAAGTAGGCGCTCCAGATATATCTCCTCCTCAAGTTCACCGTTTAGAAGGGCTGTTTTGATGTCTATTTGTTCAACCTCCACATCGTGTACTGCAGCAATCCCAATAAAAATCTTACAGTGGTGAACTTGGTTACTGGGGCGAACACTTCAAAATAGTGAGAACCATGAATCTGGGAAAACCTTTCGCTACTAGCCGTGCCTTATGTCTTACAATAGAACCATTCTAGTCGGTTTTTAAAACGAAAATTCACTTACCTCGAATGGGTTTCTTATTTTTAGGGAGCTCGACCACTTGAACACATCATATTCAATTAATGAGTCCATTTCCGTTTTAATTACATCAATCTAATCCTTTTTATATGGACATCCACTGCTTCATGTAAAGTAGAAGGTGTCTTTGCTCTCTATGCTTATTAATTTTTCTTCTGCAACAAATAAGCGAGCATGCTATCGTATATCCATCTGTCTGGTCGCCTAGCTTCCGTTTTTCACCGACTGGAATATGCGTTAACATATCCTCATTCTCTTGTATGACCTTTTCTATATCCAATTTGAATCTGAATCATTACAGTCCTCGTCTTCAAGTTGACTGTGAATATCATCTTTACCGTCTGAGGTTTCTGAACCATCATTTCAACCAAATTGACACCATTAACAAGCGGTGAGACCGTATTTTCGATGAAGACTAATCAATTGATACAATTACCTTCTATATTAGGTATCATATTCTTTATACAGACTCAGCGGCATAAAGACATGGACCCCGTCCATGTACGAGCATCAAACCTACAATGTATATACGGCTTAGGTTTCTTAACTTTCACTTTGATCCAAAATGCGTAGATCTGAGACGTCTGGTTTAGTGCCATATACAATCTCATGAGGTGTCATGTATCAATTTTTATATGGTCGACTTCTT